>LR812533.1:48250617-48483117 GCA_903798195.1 Danio kyathit
GTTGGCGGTTCATTCCGCTGTGGCGACCCCAGATTAATAAAGGGACTAAGCCGAAAAGAAAATGAATGAATAAATGAACCACCTGTAAGATACACTCTCTTTCCTCTTCATATGCTCCAGACACCTTCTTATACAAGTTGCATGCTTCTGTAATACATTGTGTAATTCTGAGTGTGCTTAATGCAGGTGAGTGGGCTTGATAAACCACCTGCATAAGATGGGGCACTTTCCTCTACATATGCACCAGTCACTTTTTCTTATAAACACTCCATGTTTCTGGGAACATATATGAGTACATGTATGCGTGTTCTTTTGTATGTATGTGTATGTATATGAGTATATATGTAACTAAATTAGACTTGTTAGGGCATGTATACAGTTCAAACCAAAAGTTTTCCCATTTTCCCAAAAACCATTTAAAAAAAGTCAGATTTGCTGTATAGAAGTGTCTTGAAAAATATCTAGTAAAATATTATTTACTGTCATCATGGCAAAGATAAAATAAATCAGTTATTAGAAATGAGTTATTAAAACTATGATGTTTAGAAATGTGTTGAAAAAATCTGCTCTTCATTAAACAGAAAAATGGGGTTAAAAAAATAAACGTGGGCTAATAATTCTGACTTCAACTGTACGTAATTATGCAATGAGATGCTTTAAATATATAATTATGTTTTAAATACATGTTTTTTTAATCTCAATGTGAACGGTTTGAAATTTACTATACTGTTCTACTGAAGAAAAAGTAATCTGCGTATTAGTAAATTTTGCGTGAACTACCCCTTCAAGCATTTTAAGCTTGTCCACTTTTTACTATTTCCAGAGCTAGTTGAAAACACATTCATTTGCAATGTAAATGCTCATGCGCTCGCATGCATTCATACAGCCACAAAAGATCACCTACTCTCCACCTACAGGCCTGATTCTTAAACATTACAGGAGGTGTAAAGCACAATAGCTAGACGGTATTCAACCTTTGCTGTCTGAAATCGTGAGTTAGGTTTGAAGGCTAAAAAAAGCACAATGCTTTTTTTTATCAGTCCTGATTCTAACACAAAACCCAACTTCTGCATAGCTGTCAGAGAAAAAACAAATCTGCAGCTGTTTCTATTGTTTTTCATTGTCGTCTTTTGTGTTAATATGTAAATTGTTTGAGATTACACTTTTCCGGCCACATCATTAGGTACACGTTACTAGTACCGTGTTGGACTCCCTTTTGCCTTCAGAACTGCTTTAATCCTTCGTGGCATAGATTCAACAAGGTACTGGAAATATTCCACAAAGAATTTGGTCCATATTGACATGATAGCATCATGTGGTTGCTGCAGATTTGTCGGTTGCTCATCCATGATGTGAATCTCCCGTTCCACCACATCCCAAAGGTGCCTATTGGATTGAGGTCTGGTGACTGTGGAGGCCATTTTAGTACAGTGAACTCATTGTCATGTTCAAGAAATCAGTGCGAGATGATTCACTCTTTATGACATGGCGCGTTATCCTGCTGGAAGTAGCCATCAGAAGATACACTGTGGTCATAAAGGAATGGACATGGTCAGCAACAATACTCAGGTGGGCTGTGGAGTTGACTCGATGATCAACTGGTACTAATGGGCCCAAAGTGTGCCAAGAAAATATCCCCCACACTATTACACCACCACCACCAGCCTTAACCATTGATACAAGGCAGGATGGTTCCATACTTTCATGTTGTTGACGTCAAATTCTGACCCTACCATCCGAATGTCTCAGCAGAAATCAAGACTCATCAGATCAGGCAATGCTTTTCCAATCTTCTATTGTCCAATTTTGGTGAGCCTGTGCGAATTGTAGCCTCAGTTTCCTGTTCTTAGCTGATAGGAGTGGCACACGGTGTGGTCTCCTGCTGCTGTAGCCCATCTGACTCAAGGTTGGACGTGTTGTGCGTTCAGAGATGCTCTTCTGCATACCTCTGTTGTAACAAGTGGTTATTTGAGTTACTGTTGACTCTGACCTCTGGGATCAACAAGGCATTTGTGCCCACAGAACTGCCGCTCACTGGATATGTTCCTCTTTTTAGGACCATTCTCTGTAAACCCTAGAAATGGTTGTGCGTGAAAATCCCAGTAGATCAGCAGTTTCTGAAATACTCAGACCAGCCCGTCTGGCAAAAACAACCATGCCACGTTCAAACTAATCACCTTTCTTCCCCATTCTGATGCTCGGTTTGAACGGCAGCAGACCGTCTTGGTCATGTCTACATGCCTAAATGCTTTGAGTTGCTGCTATGTGATTGGCTGATTAGAAATGTGCGTTAACGAGCAGTTGGACAGGTGTACCTAATAAAGTGGCCGGTTAGTGTATTTCACAATAGTACTGCAGATCAACATATCAGAAAACACACACTTAGATACTCTTCTAGGAGAAAGTGGACAAGAGTTGGATTAAACACGTGGTTTAGACATCAATGTATCTCCCTCGTCTACTTGTGATCCGACCATCAAAAATGCATCTTAATACCAGTTGTAAACAAGGCGTAGGATGAATGTGATTTGTCTGTATTTTAATCTTTTGACTTTCTGCTTGACTCTCTACAGTAGCTGATTCTAGAAATTGATTTCTGGGTTACTTCATTGACTATTAAAGAGTGTGCAATTGATCATTATCACATTTGACTGAGTGAAATCTCATTTAGGAGAGTAGATGGATCACATTTACGAAACTCTATCTGCATTGTGGTTGGAATGAACTGTGAATGTCATTAATCAGAGGTTTTCACAGATGGTTTGCGTGGAAATGACATAAGATAAAGGCTAAAAGAGAACTTCAGTTTTCATTACATTTCTATCTAATGATCTGCTTTAGCTCTGCCTTTCAGAATGTGGGCTTAGTAAGGCTTTTAGTGTACAGTATAACTGTGAAATATTATGTTGGCTCGAGTCTACTACTTAAGCTTCATTCTTTTCTTCTTCTTGAGAGTGTATTTCTAAATGTTTCTGTCTAGAGCTTTTGATACAGTTTATGACCAGCAAAGCAGCGACCTTCATACTGATCTCAATTACGCTTCGTTTATTTTCTATCTGATCAGACCTATTGTGTATCTGTCCATACCATCTGTCTACCTATCCATCACTTAAAAAGTCTAGCATGCAGCTAAGAAGCTAATGGCACATTAAATTATGCTAGCAAAAACTGCATACTAGCATTGTAGTAAACATGGTCACAACATTCTATTTCAAAATAGCAATGTGCAAATGATGTTAAAACAGCATCAAGCAACAGTAACTTTGTGTCTCCAAAAATGCTAGCCGCAAGTTAAAACAGCATGCTAATCTTCTACGATTCTGAACATACAAAAATGAATCAACTAATTTGAATGTGTACAAAGTTAAACACATGCTAGCAACATGTTAATTCATGATGTAGATGACATGTTATTTCATGTTAGCAAAACGTAAATGTGCAGGAAATATGCTAAGATGCTAATTACATTTACATTTAGCTAACATGAAATAACATGTCAATTCATGAAGTAGGTGGCATGCTATTTTATGTCATGTTATTTCATGTTAGCAAAACGTAAATTTGCAGGAAATATAGTAGCCTAACATGCTAATGACATTTACATTTGGCTAGCATGAAAAAACATGTCAGTTCATGATGTAGATGGCATACTATTTCATGACATGTTATTTCATGTTAGCAAAACATAAATGTGCAGGGAATATGCTAACATGCTAATTACATTTACATTTAGCTAGCATGAAAAAAATTAGCTAGCATGAAATAACATGTCAATTCATGATATAGATGGCATGCTATTTTATGACATGTTATTTCATGTTAGCAAAACGTAAATGTGCAGGAAATATGCTACCGTGCTAATTAAATTTACATTTTGCTAGCATGATATAACGTCAATTCATGAAGTAGATGACATGCTATTTCATGACATGTTATTTCATGTTAGCAAAACGTAAATGTTCAGGAAATATGCTAACATGCTAATGACATTTACATTTAGCTAGCATAAAATAACATTTCAATTCATGATAAAGATGACGTGTTATTTCATGATGTTATTTCATATTAACAAAACGTAAATGTGCAGGAAATATGCTAACATGCTAATTAAATTTACATTTTGCTAGCATGAAATAACACGTCAATTCATAAAGTAGATGGCATGTTATTTCATGTTAGCAAAAACGTAAATGTGCAGGAAATATGCTAATTACATTTACATTTTGCTAGCATGAACATGTCAATTCATGATATAGATGGCATGTTATTTCATGTCATGTTATTTCATGTTAGCAAAACATACAAATGTGCAGGAAATATGCTAACATGCTAATTACATTTACATTTTGCTAGCATGAAATAACATCAAATCATGAAGCAGGTGACATGTTATTTCATGACGTTATTTCATGTTAGCAAAACGTTAATGTGCAGAAATATTCTAACATGCTAAATACATTTACATTTAGCTAGCATAAAATAACATGTCAATTTATGATGTGGATGACGTTCTTTCATGACATGTTATTTCATGACATGTTATTTCATGTTAGCAAAATGAAAATGTGCAGAAAATATGCTAACATGCTAATGACATTTACATTTTGCTAGCATGAAATAACATTTTAATTCATGATGTAGACGTCATGCTATTTCATGATAGCAAAACATAAATGTGCAGGAAATATGCTAACATTTAACATGCTAATTACGTTTACATTTAGCTAGCATAAAAAGTCAATTCATGATATAGATGACATGCTATTTCATGACATGCTATTTCCTGTTAGCAAAACGTAAATGTGCAGGAAATATGCTAACATGCTAATTAAATTTACATTTTGCTAGCATGAAATAACATCAATTTATGAAGTAGATGACATGCTATTTCGTGACATGTTATTTCATGTTAGCAAAATGAAAATGTGCAGAAAATATGCTAACATGCTAATGACATTTACATTTTGCTATCATGAAATAACATTTTAATTCATGATGTAGACGTCATGTTATTTCATGATAGCAAAACATAAATGTGCAGGAAATATGCTAACATTTAACATGCTAATTACGTTTACATTTAGCTAGCATAAAAAGTCAATTCATGATATAGATGACATGCTATTTCATGACATGCTATTTCCTGTTAGCAAAACGTAAATGTGCAGGAAATATGCTAACATGCTAATTAAATTTACATTTTGCTAGCATGAAATAACATCAATTTATGAAGTAGATGACATGCTATTTCGTGACATGTTATTTCATGTTAGCAAAATGAAAATGTGCAGAAAATATGCTAACATGCTAATGACATTTACATTTTGCTATCATGAAATAACATTTTAATTCATGATGTAGACGTCATGTTATTTTCATGATAGCAAAACATAAATGTGCAGGAAATATGCTAACATTTAACATGCTAATTACGTTTACATTTAGCTAGCATAAAAAGTCAATTCATGATATAGATGACATGCTATTTCATGACATGCTATTTCCTGTTAGCAAAACGTAAATGTGCAGGAAATATGCTAACATGCTAATTAAATTTACATTTTGCTAGCATGAAATAACATCAATTTATGAAGTAGATGACATGCTATTTCGTGACATGTTATTTCATGTTAACAAAACGTAAATGTTCAGGAAATATGCTAACATGCTAATTACATTTACATTTAGCTAGCATAAAATAACATTTCAATTCATGATATAGATGGCATGTTATTTCATGACGTTTTTTCATATTAACAAAATGTAAATGTGCAGGAAATATGCTAACATGCTAATTACATTTGCATTTTGCTAGCATGAAATAACACGTCAATTCATGAAGTAGATGGCATGCTATTTCATGTTAGCAAAAACGTAAATGTGCAGGAAATATGCTAATTACATTTACATTTTGCTAGCATGAACATGTCAATTCATGATATAGATGGCATGTTATTTCATGACATGTTATTTCATGTTAGCAAAATGTACAAATGTGCAGGAAATATGCTAACATGCTAATTACATTTGCATTTTGCTAGCATGAAATAACACGTCAATTCATGAAGTAGATGGCATGTTATTTCATGTTAGCAAAACGTAAATGTGCAGGAAATATGGTAACATGCTAATTACATTTACATTTAGCTAGCATAAAATAACATTTCAATTCATGATATAGATGACATCTTATTTCATGACGTTATTTCATATTAACAAAACGTAAATGTGCAGGAAATATGCTACCATGCTAATTACATTTACATTTTGCTAGCATGAATCAAAGTCAATTCGTGAAGCAGGTGACATGTTATTTCATGTTAGCAAAACATAAATGTGGGTGGGAAATATGCTACCATGCTAATTGCATTTACATTTTGCTAGCATAAACATGTCAATTCATGATGATGGCCTGTTATTTCATGCTAACAAAATGTACAGAAAATAATCTAAAGTACTAATGAATAGTAGCAAAATATATTAACCAAGTATTAAGTATACTAGCAAAGTGTCAGTAAATGTTAGCTAAATGGTAAACATGCTAGAAACAGGTTAGCAAAATGCTAATTCATGCCAACACAGTGACAAAACGCATTGCCATCTTACAGAAACCATTATAATATGCTGACTCATTACTCAAACATTATCAATGTTGAATGCATTTGAGCTGATTAGTGTAAATTTTCAGAATTATTTTATGAACAAAGTTTTAAAATATTGATATTTTAACATTGTAAACATGTTTACTTTGGTCAATTCATTGCTTTTCTAAAAAAAAAAACTAGTGTCGTTGTTTTACTGGCACCAAACTTTTGCACAACTGTCCTATACACATAGGCGCTTATACAGACACTGAATGCATGACCACACTCAGGGAGTGAAGGGCTGAGATTTGAGGGTGTGAAGTATGAAATGAAATATGGTATGGAAAAGCAGTGCGCGGATTCCATTACCCATAATGCTGACAATGAATGTGAAGAAGACATTTCGCTTCCAGAAAGCCCGATGTGCACGCAATTCAGATCTCAGGGGATGAAAGAGAGCGAACAAGACAGAGGAGGAGGAGGGTGTTGAGGTTAAGAGGGGTCAGCCTGATATTGAAATGGATAGAGCAAGATACGGGGGGATGGGAGACCCGTGTGAAGGAGAAAGAGCGAGAGGAAGGACACATCTGATGCTTCAGAGGGTACAGTTGAAGAGTTGCAGAGCATGTGAGCGTATGTCATGGAGGTAGAGCGTGGAGATAAGTAATTTAGCCTAAAGCGAGGAGTTGATTTTTTAATTTTTTTTAGTCAGAGCATCTGTGTTGTCTGTCACTCCTAGATCACTGCGTTAGCACTTTAACATATAAATTATGCAGCTTTTCTCATGCTTGAAATATTATGTGAAATGTAGGCGATGAAGAGACCCATGAGCAAATGTAAACTGAGAGCATCTGATTTTGCTTGCTGTTGGTTTGATGTAAAAGCACTTGCAAGGTTATGTTCAAATTAATAAAAACAGACTGAAAAATGTATATTAACCCCTTCAGACCCTGTTTCAGACCCTCAAGTTTCTGAAAAATGTAAAAGTATGTTTTCACAGTTCTTGAGGTTTTTTTACATGAGACCAAATTATAATATTAAAAATTCAACACCCTTTAATGACCCGTTTCCACTGAGTGGTACAGTACGGTACGGGTCACCTTTTTCAGGCTTGCGTTTGCTAAAAGGGTACCAATGATTTCCTTTTGGTGGGTGTGGTGTACGACAGAAAGTTTCTCCCTTGAGGAAATGTCAAAGTAAAGCTGTACTGGTCGTTCACATATCATATGAGAAGCACTTAGATGCTTCATACACATAAATACTTGTGTATAAATGTTCATTACTAACCTTTCTATGAACATGATTTGATTATAACAGCAGATCAATGAGCAAAATAGCCTACTGTAACGTCTGCAATTATAAAAAATAAATAAATGCAACATATATGAACACATACAGCCCCTTGCAGACTCTGAAATGTTACCAATTACAGAAAAATTACACACAGCATACATTCAGTCCTTATTTGAGTTCAAAAACAACTTAAAACATATAGCCCCACCGTCAGTGCAAACCTCTCATCTGTATCTGTAATCTTCACCAGCACATGTAAACTCTGTTAGAGAGTAATTCTGTCATTTCGAGTTCATAATAGTCCAAAAGGTCATGATAATAGTTAAACATGGCAGTTTGCTGAAAGAATCATTTGTTCCTTTGTTTTTTCCGGCTTCTCCTTTGTTTTTTTTCGTGCGTCAGTCTCGCGTTTATCCGTTTCTATCGGATGTCAGAAGCATTTCAATAATTATGTGCACGTTATTATAATCAACTCAAGAAGTTTGTTATTTCAAATAGAGATGCGCAAGCGAGAAAGAAAAACCGCTCACGCTTTATACGGGCTCGTAAAAAAACTGTGGGGCACAGGGTAGATTCTGCTCTTCTTCTTGGCTTTGTGGCTGAAAAATATCTAGTCAAATATTATTTACTGTCATCATGGCAAAGATAAAATAAATCAGTTATTAGAAATGAGTTATTAAAACTATTATGTTTAGAAATGTGTTGAAAAAATGTTCTCTCCGTTAAACAGAAATTAGGGGAAAAATAAACAGGGGGGCTAATAATTCAAGGGGGCTAATAATTCTGACTTAACTGTGCATATATATATATATGTTTTCATTCTGGCTTGTCCACGAGCGAGTGACGTTTCTCTGTAAACCAATAGCATTCAACTGCGTGTCTAGCTCCACCTTGTGTTACCCTTTTGTTGTGCTAGGTACCCTTTGCAAAGAATGACCAAAAAGTGGTATGGTACAGTTCACTTTTAGGTACCTTTTGACAGTGGAAACGGCCATAAAAGCATACAGAACTGAACCGTACCACTCAGTGGAAACGGGCCATAAGTATACATAATTTTTGTCCATTTCAATGGACATCAGGTCAGAATAGTTGTACTTCCTGAACATTATACCAACATAAAATACAAAAAAGGAAGAAAAAAAAAACTTACATGATTGTTGGTATATTTTATTTTATTGTTGGTATCGCAAACATTCAGATTGTAACATTTTTACTTTAATTTTGAGGTTTTTGTTGTCTGGATTGCATCTTGTTTATAGCAAACTTCATCTTCCTCATTACTCCGCATAATGTCCACATCTGAGATATTTCCATCTGCTATATGTTCAAAAACTTTAAGATCTGTATGTTCTGCATATAAAATTGTTTCAGCAATGAATTAGTACATTGATATAGTTTTTATTATATAAAAATATTGAATCAGCATTACTGGAGATTTAATTTCAGTAACAGATCTTGAACCCATTGTACATCCTAATGGACAGACATATTTGAAAAAAATCTCAAGCTTGATCTGAGATCTAAAGCTTGAAATGTTACAAAAGATGAAAAAATTAAATAATAAGTGAAATCCCTCTTTTTTTACATACAATCCATGAAATATTGGCAAACAAAAAAAATCTGATTAAAAACATTGTAAATGTGGCTTACGTCTGTGTCTGGAGTGAAGTGATGCCATGCTGCTTTTCAGTGTAGTGGAAAGCTGATTTAAAAGTGGAAGGCTGATTTATACTTCTGCGTCAAGCGCACGCATATGCTACGGCGCAGCCTATGCATGGACGCATAACATAGCCTTAACCATAGCTGACGCGCACCTCTCAAAAAATGTAACTACACGTTGCAACGATGCGTAGCGCAAGCTCTGTGATTAGTCGGCTTGGTAGCGCTGACGACTGTGGGCGGGACCGAGAACCGCGCGAGCCCGATGGAGCGATTGTTTACAAGTGTGGAGTCCTGTGAAGGAGCTCCGGATGGAAAGTTTTGTTTTGTGTTTACCTTGTGGTTAAAGTTGTTGCACGTCCGCCGGTTCCTGCCTCAAAATGAGCGAGTTTGAACCACTTGTACATTAAGGAAGCGCTCAGAAAAAAACAAAACACAAGTGAAGAAACTCGACACAGAGGAAAATAAACACCTACTGCCAACTAGCGTTTCGGACGTGTTATTGCAGAGCAACAGAAACAGCGCGCAGAAGTATGAATGCACAGCTACGCGCATAGCATGCGCCATGGGTCACGCCGATCACTTGACGCAGAAGTATAAACCAGGCTTTAAGCCTCATTCACACTACGAGCGACTCGACAGTGTTGCCAAATATTTTCAATGAAAAGGCGCTAAGCTCTGCCCAAAAAGTTGCTAAATGTCGCTAGATTACTTCATACGTCAATTTGCATATTGCTGACGTGATCACGTCCAAGCGTATCTGTTTGTTTAACAGCCTTTGATTAATAAAGGGATATTTATATTAGTGCTACGCTTTATATATGCATGTCAATTTAACTAAATTTATTACTGTTTGATTACAGTATATCAATATAGATGTGGAGGGAATTTGTAGTAATCTCTCAGATGTAATAAACTCAGACTTTCAAAACTGTCACTAAAATATCTGTGATTGTGAACTGGGTCAAATTAAATAGTTAAAATAAAAGAGACGCGGATCGGTTTGACTGTACAATGGAAATACCTTACACTCCTGGTGCATAAAATCATTTGCTTTCGGTATGCAGAGGAGGGATCTGCTCTCAGGCTGCAGGTGGGAGAGACTGCTGTATGAGGACTGGGCCACCTGTGTAAGTGCTCTGAGGTGGGGGAGGGGCCGACGGCATCACCCGCAGCTCGTTGAGAAGAGTAGGAACTGTACAGTACGAACACATGAGAGTCTATAAAAATCTCAACACCAAAAAAAGCCGCTAGATTTGTTGCTAGTCGCTTTTTTGAAAATTAGTCACTAAGGGGGTCTGAAAAGTCGCTAAATATAACGACAAGGTCGCTAAGTTGGCAACACTGCGACTTGCAGCTGCAAGCGACAAGCAACCGTTCAATCAGCATATACTACTGACAATGATAACCTCAGGTACCGATTATGGGTAACACTTTATTTTGATGGTCCATTTGAGTATTAGTAGACTGTCTGCTTAATATCTGTTGATACTGACATTTAACAGCCCTTCAACAGACATTTAACTGACTATAAGAAACTGTGCAAGTACATGACAACTTACACTAACCCTAACCCCAACCCCAACCCTAACCCCAACCTAACAATCTACTTATAATCTACTGAGAATTAGTTGCAATGTAACCTAAATTCAACAAACGGACCATCAAAATAAAGTGTGACCCGATTATGTGCTTTATTCAGTGTTAAATGCTCCCAAAGTGAGTTTGAATGCTATTTTACATGGCATTTATTGCCATACAACTGAAAACAGCGGCAGATAGTTCACCTCAGATCTTCAAAATAAAATAACTAGCAGACGGTTTGAAAATGAAAGTCAGAACTGTAACTGAGTGCAAACCAATACCAAATCAGTAGCCTATTAATAATGTTAAAGATTTTTAATATGTATTAATTAGATTAAAAGCTTTTATTATTTCATTGGGAGTGTAGTCGCTGGTATTTAAATGTTTCTGTCACGTCACGTTTGGTGCTGACTGCCAAATGGTTTGTTGCTGAAATCTCATGTTATTAGATCACGGTGTAATGCTGCACTAAGTCATTCTTGGACATTCCTACTTACAAGCTGATGTGTTGTAGTAAGGATATGAAGTGCGTTCAAGTCACTTTTGTTGGCACAAGACGGTGTTGTACTGACTTTTGATAAAATACAAGAAAATACATCAGCTAAATACAGGTTTGTTAACTCTGCTTATAGAAAATGAGGAGCAAAGAACGCAAAGAGCTACAGTTACCTTTGGTGATTCATAGAATTTGCATATATACATTACACACATAAAGGCAATGCACATGGCTTGCAATGATACATTGAGGTCTTATGAATTAAAACGATAGGTCTGTGTAAGAATCTGAACATTATTTACAACATCATTAGCTTTAATCCACAGCCTTGGCAAGCTTTGGGTGACTCTTGAGTGAACTATATCTTTAAAAATGTAATGTGCCAGTTATGCAATTAAGCCATGCTGGGAATACCCTCACAGTGGCTGGAAGGATCCTCAAATTAGCACAAATTATTTAATAAACAAGCATTCAAGTAAGGGTTAGAACAACAGACGTTCAAAATCTCTAGAAAATTCTACTAAGTATGCAGACGGGTCCATGGGGGTCTGAGAGTGAAAAAGAAGCGAAGTGGAAAACCTGGAGCGGAATAATTGCTGAACGCTTTAATGGGAATGAGAGACTGATTTTGTTCCCTTTTTTCCTCATTTAGACACGACGGGATATAAAAAAGCAGGAATGAGAGAGCTGGAGAAACTCAGAGGGAGTCCTGGAGAAAAGCCTGCAGGTGCTTCGTGTACAGTCTGAAACAGCAGCAAGCCTGAAGAGAGCTGAGTGTTCCTGTGTGTATGTGGGTTTATTTAACTATACTTTAGGGACACATTCGTCCCAGGAAATAAGTTGAATATGACAAAACATCTCTTTGGGGATGCCCTCTATTGGAAAATCAGTTCCATAACCTCTAATAAATTATTTTTGTTGTGAAATAATTATAAAAATACAATTAAACTCAATTAATTGTTCAAAATTCAATTTCAATTGAATACACTTTCTCCATATCAAATATAATAGAAAAAAAACTAAAAGGTAAAATAATGCAATTAAAATCTGTTAATTATTTAATAATTATGAATTGTATAAATATTATTAAGAAATTATCTCCACGCCATAAAATCAAGTGGTTTAGTATGAAAACTGGAGTGTTGAATTTTTGTAATGATACACAGTTTGCCAGGATCGATGATCCTAATAATGATGATAACAGTCTGCAGCGAACGTTGAATAAAAATGATCTGAGCTTGCTGCTCTATCCCAGAATAGCAGATATTAACGATCCTGTGAAAGTCAATGGGGTCCAAAACAACATTAGAGCCTTTTGCCTTTGAGACGTTACAGTAAGATCATGTACATATGTCAATATTTCTTCAGATATTAATCATTTTGGTCTACCTTTGGTATACTTTAAGGATCACAGGAAGAAAGCTGAATCTGACAAAAACTTGATTTAAAAAGTATCAACTTCACAGGAGGGCTAATAATTTTGTGTAATAATAATTGTGTGTGTTACAAGCGGCAACCTCCCGCTCTCCCTCGGGAAGCCAATACGGAAGTAACTGAGACTGCAATTCATGGAAATTCCGCTAGTCCTGGCTCCATAATAGAGCAAATTTCTATTGAGCCCACTGTTAGAATGGCCAACTTCACAGCATAAAAAAAGGTGTTTACAGCCTGGTACAAAGAACGATTTTGGTTCATATAGCTAATATTACCCTTCGTGACAACTGTGAGGGGGGTGAATTTTTTTATAACTCATCCGTTTCCTTTATATTAGGTTATATTAAGTTTGCATAATTAAGGGCGTGGCCACTTGAGTGACAGCTAGGTCTCGCTGGTCGCAGTCACTTCATCTCAGCTGATTAGCCGCTGATCTCGGCATATTCATCGTATTTTTGTGTTGTTTTATGTGACTTTACACAGTCAGCTGCCTTTTGGAATTATTTCCTTCAATTATCAGATGATATGGCATGCTGTGTGCACTTAATTGTGCTCACAAGCCATTTACGTGGCCTCAATTTGCCAGGTGAGTGAAATTACATACCATCTCTATGAATGTATTTGTTTTATTTAAGATCATTTATCATTTATAATGTTCTTTAGAGCTGTAATGCACTCCAGAATCTGACAGATTATTAGCTGTAGGCTCTAGAACAGTCATCTGAAGCGTTGTCATACAGTGTTCTGCCTGGACTTCATAATTAGCCTTGCATTTGCTAACACAGACTATATCTGAAGTTTTTGGAAGTAATTTGCACTTTCCTCCTGTTGAAAAATGTCATAAGCACAATGCTTAGTGGCTCAATGTGTAATGCATTGAGCCACTAAGCATTGCGCTAATGACGTTGCTTATGAAACAGTGTTTTTAAAAGTCTAAACACTTTATTGATAAAGTGTACAACCAAGCACATGTGGTCAGAAAACAAACGAGTCGCAGGTGATGAAATATTAAGCGTTTCTCCCATAGGAAAGCCCGTCTAAGCAGAATGCCACGGAATGCCAGCATGCGTCTTTAGCTCCGCTCACGCTCCGCCTCTTTGCCCTTGTATGGTATGCCCGGGGTTGGTGCGATGACGCGCGAACAAAATGGCGACGTCGGCCACGCCTTCTGGTAGCTTCTTTTGGGTTCTTCATAAACCTATGGGTGACGTCAAGGATACTACGTCCATATATTTTACAGTCTATGGTGTGTTATTAGCCCTCCTCTGAATTTTTCATATATTACCCAAGTGTTTTCATTCATTTATTAATTTTCCTTCAGCTTAGTCCTTTTATTAATCAGGGGTCGCCACAGTGGAATGAACTGCCAACTTATCCAGCATATGTTTTACACAGCGGATGCCCTTCCAGCTGCAACTCAGTACATGAAAACACCCACACACACTCATATTCTACAGACAATTTAGTTTATTCAATTCACCTATACCACATGTCTTTGGACTGTGGGGGAAAACAGCACCCGGAGGAAACCCACACCAACACGGGGAGAACATGCAAACTCCACACAGAAATGTCAACTGAGCCAGCTGGGACTTGAACCAGCGACCTTCTTGCTTTGAGGTGATAGTGCTAACCATTGAGCCACCATGTCACCCCCAAGTGTTTATTTTTTTAAATATTTTAAATAATAATTGTAATA
The DNA here is from genome assembly GCA_903798195.1 of Danio kyathit. Taxonomy (NCBI): domain Eukaryota; kingdom Metazoa; phylum Chordata; class Actinopteri; order Cypriniformes; family Danionidae; genus Danio; species Danio kyathit. Next base: position 48,265,367 of record LR812533.1, read on the forward strand.
TCTAATTTCTAGAAACAAATTATTTTGTCTTTGCCATGATGACAGTACATTATATTTTACTATTCATTTTCCAAGATGCTAGTTTTCAGCTTAAAGTGAGATTTAAAGCCTTAATTATGTTAACTATGTTAACTAGGCTGGTTATGTTATTTAGGCGAGCCATTGTACAACAGTGAATAATTGCTTAATGGGGCTAATAATGCTGACCTTTAAAACAATTTTTAAAAATGTAAATTTTATTCCAGCCAAATTAAAAGATGGTGACGCAGTGGCGCAGTAGGTTTTGCTGTCGCCTCAGAGCAAGAAGGCCGCTGGTTCGAGCCTTGGCTGGGTCAGTTGCCGTTTCTGTGAGGAGTTTGCATGTTGTCCCTGCATTCGTGTGAGTTTCCTCCGGGTGCTTCGTTTTCCCCCACAGTCCAAAGACATGCGGTACAGGTGAATTGGGTAGGCTAAACTGTCCGTAGTGTATGAGTGTGAATGGGTATGGATGTTTCCCAGAGATGGGTTGCAGCTGGAAGGGCATCCACTGTGTAAAAAAGTATATATATACAGTTGAAGTCAGAATTATTAGCCCCCTGAATTATTTAACCCCCCTGTTTATTTTTTCCCCCGTTTTCTGTTTGACAGAGAGCAGATTTTTTTCAACACATTTCTAAACATAACAGTTTTAATAACTCATTTCTAATAACTGATTTATTTTATCTTTGTCATGATGACAGTAAATAATATTTGACTAGAAATTTTTCAAGACACTTCTATACAGCTTAAAGTGACATTTAAAGGCTTAACTAGGTTAATTAAGTTAACTAGGCAGGTTAGGGTAATTAGGCAAGTTATTGTATAATGATGTTTTTTTTCTGTAGAGACTATTGAAAAAAAAAACATTTTGCCTAAAGGGGCTAATAATTTTGTCCTTAAAATGGTGTTTAAAAAATTAAAAACTGCTTTTATTCTAGTTGAAATAAAACAAATGAGACTTTTTCCAGAAGAAAAAATATTATCAGACATACTGTGAAAATTTCTTTGCTCTGTTAAACATCATTTGGGAAATACTTAAAAATGACTATTATGTTTATGTTTGATCTTCTAAATCTAAAGTTGGTTTTTATGCTCACCAAAGCTGTATTTTCATTATTTGATCTGAAATTCTTGCAAGCCACTGGCTTGCATGGTTCGTGATCTGTAGAGCTGCGCATCGATGGATTGCTATTCAGTGTTTGGACTCTCAGTAGTGATTATTAACCCACAATGAACTGAGCTAAACTGAACTGAGCTTAATCTCTGAAAACTGAACTGACACTGTTTCAATACACTATAATCTTCCATGTGAAGCTGCTTTGACACAATCTACATTGTATAAACGCTATACAAATAAAGATGAATTGAATTGAATTGAATTGAAATTCAGTGAAATAAGTAATGTTTTTCGATTTAAAAACTTATATAAATTTATTACTGATTTGCTTATTTATTTTTTATTTACATTTACATTTCATTTTAATTAACAAAGCTGAATTTTCTAGCCCAGGCTCATAGTAAATACATGCTTCAGCCTATATTTTTACAAAATGTAAAATACGTTGCTCCGCATACATATTGCTGCACGTTACAGATGACAAAAACAACAAAGAAGAAAAATTATTAAAAACAGATTAAAATGTGTTCATTCCGCAGTGGCAACCCCAGATTAATAAAGGGACTAAGCCGAAAAGAAAATGAATGAATTAATGAAATTAAATGAAATTAAAATTAAATTAAATTAAAAGACTTTCTTCTGTGAAAGAAATACTGAAATACTGTGAAAATGTCCTTGATCAGTTAAACATCATTTGGGAAAGAATTTAAATTTCACAGGAGAGCTAATAATCATCATTAACTGAAGCAAAAGCACATAGCTTTTTTTGATGAGCATCAATGAAATAATCCTGTAAACGTTTTCCCATCACAGTTTATACGATTAAAATGTACCTCACTCAATTGAGCACGTAATTTTTTTAATGCAGAATTTATCAGCAACTTGATATTTCCATTCAGCCTTTTTTATGTGATAACTGAATTCTTTAATCTTTGCCATGATGACAGTACATAGTATTTTACTAGAAATTCTTCAAGATACTAGTATTCAGCTTAAAGTGACATTTGAAGGCTTAACTAGGTTAATTAGGCAATTAGGGTAATTAGGCAAGTCATTGTATAATGATGGTTTGTTCTGTAGACAATCAAAAATATATTGCTTAAGGGGGCTAATAATGTTGACTTCAACTTGGTTTTAAGAATATTAAAAACTGCTTTTATTCTAGCTGAAATAAAACAACTAAGACTTTCTCCAGAAGAAAAAATATTATAGGAAATACTGTAAAAATTTCTTGCTCTGTTAAACATAATTTGGGAAATATTCAAAAAAAAAAAACAAATTCACAGGAGGGCGAATACTTTTGCCTTCAACTGTATGTGTGTGTTCCAGAGCACCTTGTGTGTGTGAGTGTGTGTGAAGCTCTGACCTCATTAGCTGGCGCTACGCTCTGAGCCGCTGTCTGTGTGTGAGGTGCCATGTCTGGGCTTGGCATAGCAAACGGACAGCAGAAGGGCAAACTGCTGCTCTTTCACCCCTCCAGACTGGACCACACACACTCTCCGCTGTCAGGACAATGAGGCTTTTTCCCTGAGACCTGTGGAGGGATTAGACAGCCATTTAAGACAGTACATTTGCACATTTGGCAGACAGTTTTATCTGAAATGTCTTGCGTTTCATTCAGGATACACAATTTACCTGATTATTCCTTCCGTGGGAATTGAACCTGTGGCCTCGGCGCTGTTGGTGCCAATTTGCAGCAGATCACCATATGTATATAAGAAGTAATTTAAAAGAACACTCCACTTTTTTTTTTTTTTATGGTCACTTCGAGATTTACAATTGCTGCAGATCTTGCGGGAGCACTTTTAGCTTAGCTTAGCATAGATCATTGAATTGGGTTAGACCATTAGCATAAAAAAAAATCAAAATAGAGTTTAAGGGCTTAGTCATACACCCAGCTCAATAAGAAGCAAGGAATATATGGCACGATTTGTTGCTATTTTCGGACCAGCGCAACTGTAATTTTCTGGCAGTTTAATTTTATTCATGACAATTTGCATTAGTTTAGTGTTGTTGTTATTATTATTAGTAGGGCAGTCAATTGATTTAAAAAAATTAACTAATTAATTACACTTTTGTTTTGTAATTAATCATGATTAATCGTGAAAAGCCGTATTTATTACAGAAATAAAAACACAGGCATGTAAGTGCCATTTGAATTTTAAAACAATCAATGCCAATACCAAACAAAAATGATTTCCATGTTGGATTCTAAGTGGACTACAAAAAAAAAATCCAAAATACAGGCATTGCAAATATGGAAAATGGAAAGTTATAATAATTATAAAATATTGAATACAAACAATTGTACTCATTGTAAAGTTGTATTGCGAGTTGAGAACATTAGAATCCATTTTGCTTAGTCCTCCCTAACATTTAGCCAGACAGTCCAGTCTATTGACATTATCAGGGGACAATGTGGCCAAGGGGTACATCAAAGGCACGTACCAAAGACTATAGACTTCTTATAGGGGTTTTGGTCACACCGGCTCTAAACATTTAATTCTAAACAGCTTTGAGGGATACGGACACCACAAAGACTATTCACCTTATTCTCCGCGTACAAGTGGGCGCAGCTATTTGAATCATTTTGGCTCGAGACTTCCGGTCTCATTCACTTCCATTTATTTTTAGACATTAAAAACAGCTCGTTCTGCTGCTTGATGTTGCAAACTGATATTTTCTTATTATATTATTCTATTTTGTCTGTATAATCATGCAAACACTTGTTTGTAGAGCAAGTAGTTTGACCGTTTTCAGCCGTTTATTATTCCTAGTCATTTCTCCCATAGGCGACTGAATCTGAAGTTATAAAACAATCGCAAAAACGAGCGCACTTCCGTATTGACGAATAAGGTCAATAGAATACATATAGAATTCCTTAAAGAGACTTTAGACACAGTCAGCGATGTCAGGGTTTTGCTCTTGTTGCTAGGAAACGCACACACACACACACACAACGCGCACCCGGTAAGCGACTCCTCAACTTCCTCAGCGATTCATCAACACGCACGATCGCATTCATCGAATTTGCTTAAACTAAGCGTTCTAAAGTATGGCTGTATTTTACAAGCAAGGATTCTGACACAGCAACTTGAAGCAGACGCTTTGCAAAAGTTTTGCAAAAGGGGGGAAACACGTCAAACTTAAACTTAGAGGAATGGGCTATCTTTGACAGCTTGGGACATCATCTGGCACTTTCACTGAGTTAATTTACATGGACACCAATACTCCGATTTTATGATTAAGACAATACTCTTATCAAGAGTCTACCATGTAAGCAGTGATTTTTGATTACCTTAAAGGACCACCCGAGTCCCGAAATGCGGTTTTTCTTTTTTCCGTTCGCCATGCGGTATCAAATCACTCTTCCAGCAGTCCTTGCTTCATATTTTCATCCAATAATTGTCACGAGGCATAAACAATATGTTGCTGAATGAAAGTGAACTGCTGGACTGCAGTTAAAGTCTAAAGATTAAAATTGAAACACTCGAAATTGCATGAAACTCTGGAGGAAACGCTTCATAGCCTGGTCATGCGACATTGTTTTATACTGAAACTTTCCTTCTAAAAGCGCTTCTTTGGTTTTATCCATATTTCTTTGCATGTTAAACACACGTTGACCACAACAGGAAATATAACAGGATACTGCAACTGCGTTAATTGCGTTAATTTTTTTTTACGCATTAAATATTTTAAATTAATCGCGTGCGTTAATGCCCTAATTTTGACAGCTCTAATTGTTAGTATTAAGTATTATGCATATTTATATTTGTTGTAATAAAAAAAAGTTTAGATTTGTCACCTGTTGGGTTTTGGACAATATGTGGCATAAGAATTGGATGTCTGTTTGTAAATAACTCAGTTTTTTGACCACACTTCTTTATTATTGTTAATCTATTTGTTTGTTGGAAATTAGAATTTTGAAACAAATCTTTGCGCTTAACAAACATAAATAAATATGTAGGCTAATAGATGTCTTCAGTGGAATGCGTACAACACCGTTACCCTATCCACGAAAGTAAAGGAGTAAAGTAAAGAGTAAAAATAAAGTAAAGAGAAAGTAAAGAGGCCGAATGGAGGAGGCTCGTTCTTTATCCTCGTGCTGCAGATGGTCTGTTTACCTGTTTTCTCGCTAGTGAAGCGTTCGGTTTTTCCACATAAAAGTTCTCCATGTTAATAGCAAATGCGCCATAGCGCGACGCAACTGACTCTTAAAGGGAATGTAAGATGAGACTGATTGGTTTAATGCACGTTATGCTCAAAACATACCTCATTAAGAAAGTAAGCACAACCCTGTTAGACCATGCACCCTTAATGCTTTTACACCAATGCACTTTAGACTTTGTGCTTAGATCATTAAAATAGAGCCCTAGGAGTTAAATAAAGACAATTTTCCTATTTAAAGCACAACTCTTCTGCTGTTACGTTGAAAAAATTAAAAGTTGGTATTTTGTAGGTCAGTTTGCGTCAGAACTATACTCATTCTGGCGTAATAATCAAGGAACTTTCCTGCTTTACTATGACTGCAGCAGCAAAATTGATATTACGCAGTGCCTAGAAGTAGTCCCCAGCTAGGTATAACTATAGGAAATCATTGAGCCTGCTGCAGCCCTGGCATAGATATTTACATTAGATTTTGCCATTGCTATTGCTGTCTATTGGAAGGAATGCGTCAATAGAGCCGCCATTTTAGTACAGGGTAGTGCTCCTTTGAAATGAATGTGGGACCAAGGTGCAGTGGAGGACTGGCCATCCAGAGCTAGAGATATATACACATTTATACATATATCTATGATCAGGAGTTTTCCCGGTGGTCAGTATGCAAATATTATTTTAAATTACTAAAATTATAATTTTACATCACTTTTCTACACCGATGGATAAGTGACCGCATGGGCATTGCCGACAAAGAGCGTGTGTTTGTGTGCATGGAAATGTGTTATCATCTCTCCCTGTTAAATTTTGTCTAATCCATGTCCTGAAACACACCCCCTGTCCTGCTTTCACTTCTCATTTTAACAGAGGGAGTGATTCGTTTGTGAATGAATCCCCGTCATGGACAATTCCTTCACTTAGCTGACAATAACGCAAGTTTTTAGCACTGCAGCATCTTGCTGTCATATTTCATTTACATTGTTTGCTTATTTTATTCAACAAAACTAGCATAAGCGTGGTATTTAGGGCGAGTTGGTGCTACTTTGGCTTATGGTCAGTGCAGTAAGCGACTGTATCAATACATGTTTAGCATGTTTAGCACAAAAGTTCGTAACATACAAAAACGTATAAAAACAAATCTTACCTATGAAATGTTCTGCCTTTGTGCTTTGTTTTCATTGTTTGCTCGTTACTACACTCGTACGCAGCACAAAAGTCCAGCATCTTCAGATTAGCTTTAGTCTTAACTAGTGCGGTTGAATGGCATTTGTCCTGGGAGCACTGCACAAATGTGGCGGTGGTATTTTGATGCATACTCAGGGCCCGTATGTGATATCTAGTGTATATATCTATGCAGCCCTGGTACAACAATAATCTTCATCATTACACTAGAATGACAGTATAGTTCCTAGCCATATTAATCTTGATCTTCCCCTTCTGACATAAATGAAAAACATTACTCTAAGTTCTATTAAGAAAGAGTATTTCTAATGGAGTTTCCAAGATTAAATAAAACTACCAGTTCCACATATTTATTTCCTTTTTTAACCTTTTGACTTATTAAAGATTTGCTGTCACTGCAACCACGTTGCATCATAAAAGTGGTTAAATATTAAAACTGGAAAGCATTTTAATGATGCACAGTTTGCCAAGATCATATAAGAACAAGAAACTTTGGTCAAAAAGAAGCAAATAAAAGCTCATTTCTTTATTATATATACTGTAAATGATAGATTACTGTCACTGTAATCAAGTTGCATCATCAGAATCGGAGTCTAATGAAGTTCTAATGATCCACAGTTGAGGCGATTTCATTTCATGCGCTCATTTATATAGTACATTTAAAATAACAGAGCAACAAAGGGCTGTATACTACTAAACTAACAATAAATAAATAAATAAAAATCCAAACATAAACAAAATATCAGGTCATATAGTAAAACAAAGAGAAATAAGAGGATACATCAATGGCTCGGTACAGTATAGTTCGCTATAGACACTTAAAAAACAGGGATAAAACTGTCAAATGAAGGTATAGTTTATGTGAAAACTGAATAACAATAATCTTGCTATTTTGGAGATCCAGATCCAGTACAAAAACACCATCTTTTTACATCTTTTGAAATCTATGTTTATATATATATATATATATATATATATATATATATATATATATATATATATATATATATATATATATATATATATATATATATATATTTTCTATGTTTAAACTTTGAAAGCATGTTTAGCATTTCTCCATATACTGTATGTGCATTTATGGACCAAAAAAAGCTTTTCTGGACACTTTGTTTATAAGCCTTATTAACCTGAATTAATCAGAAAACACTTTATATTAATGTGTTTAACGATTTCATTGAAAACAGAAAAAACTATTGATTTTGCCGGTTGATTTTGCACTCCTGACCTAAAATAATCAATATGATTGATTAAAGCTGCCTGCTGTGTCCAGTTAAAAGGTTCAAATACATGCTGTTCATTCCATCACTGCTAGTATTGCTCCTGAAGTTCATGGGAAAATGGCCAAAAGAAAAGACATTTTCATCTTTGAAGTTTTTGTTTGTTTTATAGATAATTCTTCAATTACTATTGCACACGTACAATGTGCTTTCAACGTATCCAAGATTGAACATCTGTGTTTGCATTCTTGCATTTTTTTGTCCATGCAATAAAAGTCAATAGGGTCCAAAACAACTTTACAAGCTTTTAACTATAAAAATACTGTAAGTAAATTTGGAAATATATATTAATATTTACCTGAATATCCACACTTTAAATACGGTCAAATTTGTTGATTTTTTTTCCCTTAATGTTCTTTTTTTCTTTAAAAATAATAATAATTTTGTATACAAATGTATATCTTTTTCATTTTCAAGTAATAAAATAATTGAACAAAATTACAAATTTATACAAAGAATATATTTGACCCCAGTTCGACTTAGTAGGATATATCCTGGTGCATCGCCTTTATGTAACCGATGTAAGAAACATAAGGGTACCATTATGCATATTTTTTGGAACTGCAAAAAACTAAATGACTTTTGGGATTCTGTACATGAGTTCTCTGTGGTAGTCCTGGGAAAGAAATATCACAAGACTCCTTTAATATATCTTTTTGGGGTGGATTTGAATGAGGTATCGGACCCTTTATTTACTAAAAGGATAGGTCTAATTTCTTATGTATCTAGGAAATGTATTCTGTTAAACTGGAAACAGGAACTCCCTCCAACATTTGAGTTATTTAAAAATATCATAAATGACACGCTGCATTTGGAATATCTAACATATAGCTTAAAGGTGCTGTATGTAAGTTTTTGACTCTTCTAAAGCATAAAAATACAATAATATGTGTGCAGATATTTAAGAAACATCCCAAGTGAACATACTTGTTTAACTGACAAACAATGCTGAAGTCAGATATTCTGCTTTGAAAATGTTTTTTTCCGTGCCGGAACGCTGTCTTTGTTTAGGTAATTTTCACATGCACATGCCAGTTTAGCCAATTATAATTCAGCACCCCGGGTTGCCTTGTTGGAAAACAGCATATTTCATTTATTCATTCATTCATTCAGAAAGACTCTGAAAGCATGCGTTTATGAGCGAAATGCTACAGTGTAGTGGAAAGTATCAGATGTCAAAATGAGACAGATTCAGTTCCACATGACGTTAATTAGCAAATGACATAAATATTAGGAACGTGAGCAGGTTACATCGCGTGTCCTAACAACACGCTGTGACGAGATTGTTATGAGTGATGAGCCATTTGGCTGTTTGCACCACAAAACACGGCAGAAATTTAAATACAGCCTTTCAGAAGCACAGAATATGCACTCACTCACAAAACGGTAAGGTTTAGAATCTATTTAATACATGTTAACCCTCTTTAACATCATTAAATGTACATGCTGAATCACTCATATGTGTTTAGTTCTAAAGTTCAATTTCAAACGGTTTATTGTATTTTCCAGATCTGAGGTGAACTTTCTGCTTTCAGTATATGGTAATACACGTCATGTAAATTGCATTCAAACTCGCATTGTTAGCATTTAGCACTGAATAAAGCACACGAGGCTTACCTGAGGTGATCTGTCATAGGTTTCTGTTGTTCAGCTGTGAGAAATAGAAGCCGCTTCTAATAAATCAATTCGAGGTGTTGGTTAGAACCAAAACTCCTTTTAATGTGGAGAATATTCCCTCAATCGCGTGTCGTTGCTTTTATTTAGAACAGTTTAAAATCACTCAAACTGGCAACCCGGCGTACCTTTATTATGATTCAGGACTGCAATACCTAGTTCAACCACTGGGTGTCAAACTTACATACTGCACCTTTAAAAAACAAAACACACATATTTATAGAAACCTGGAATATTTTTATGGACCCTTTATGAACCCTTTGACCTCTGTCTACATAATTCCAATTGTTATCACACTGACCATTCACAAGCTGTTATTTGATTGCTGTTTTAATCTAGTAACATAAACTGGATTTGTTGATGTATATGTTTTTATATTTGTATACTCTGATGCTACTTAATGCTGAATATTCTTTTTGTCAATTGTGCTGAATGTTATATTGTAAAATGATAAATAAATAATTAAAAAATAATAATAATAATAATAATTTTAAGTATAATTTTGTAATAATATATATTTTTTTAATTATGTAAAAATCTAAAAAGTAAAATGGCCAAAATACTTTGGTAAAGTTGTCGATTTTTCTTTAATGCCACAAACCATTTAAAAGTAAATATTATGTTCCATGAAAATATTTTTTTTGTAAATGTCCTACTATAAATATATCAAATGTTGTCAAATTTACTCATGCATTGCTAAGTATTTAATTTAGACAGCTTTAAAGGGCACCTATTTTACCACTTTTTCAAGATAAGTCTTTTGTGTCTCCGGAATGTGTCTGTAAAGTTTCAGCTCAAAACACCCATCAGATTATTTATTATACCTTTCAGAATACTGTAATTGTCTGCTTTGAACACAGTGTAGGTGTTTTGGTTGCATGTGCTATGGTTGCATGTGCCTGTTAAATAGCACAGTGACAGACATGAGGGAAGCAGATCTCACCTAATGTTTGTGATAAATACTACAGTAAGAACTTTCCCAATGATCATTTGTTTGATGTATTTGTTATGGAGTTAATTCAAGCATTTCGCTGAGTCACACAAAATATCTTTACAAAGTTTACGCACACACTGACACACACACACACACAGCATGTGCGTTTAACTTGCAGTGTTTTTGCATGGCAAATGTGATAGGATACACGCTAATATCGACTGCTGTGTGGATATCTGTTATGTTAATGTACAAAATAAACCTGATATAACGTCCACAAACCGGAATTGAAGCGTCTTCTTTTATAATTGTTCTGACATGCAGCTGTGCTGATAAAGTAAAGACGGTAAAATCGCTGTAATTCATCATAAACATGCACTGTTTTAAAAATGTTTTAAACTTGTAAAACTCGTTCTTGCTCACATTTGATGATGATTGATGATCACAGAGAGCTGAACAGATCTTTTAATCCCAGTTGCTTTGCACATGTCCTGTCTTATCGATATGATTATACACGTTACTACGGAGTCATGTTAATACGTGGCTGTCAATCAATTTGGTGGAGGGGGGGTAACTATACTCTGCACTCTGTCACGTTGCGGTCGACCTCAAAATGGGAGAGATTTGGATCCTATTTTAACGTCAGGAAATTAAAAAAGAGACTTGTGTTTGTATCACTTCAATATAACTGTGGACACACTGTCTACACACAATTCTGTTCAAACAGCTTACAAAAGATGGGTTTCATCATATGTGCCCTTTAAAGGTAATTTTCTCTATATTTAGATTTCTTTTGAACCCTCAGATATTAATAAGCACATGAATGCAGACTATCAATTATCTGAAGCCGTCTGCAATATTTTCAGGTTTAAAAAAATCTAATACACACTGTTCATTCCATCACCGCTAGTATCTTAATTTCACTGAGAAATGGCCAAACTAAATGCATTTTCAGCTTTGAAGTTTGTGTTTGTTTGGTTATGTTTCATTTTTCATTTTCTGTTGCACACGTATGTAAGGAACGATATGCTTTCAAAGCTTCCAAGATCCATCTGTGTTTGCATTTTTGCACAGAGTACATTTTTGCCCATGAAATAGAAGTCAATGGGATGCAAAATAACTTTAGTGCTATTTAGCTGAAAATATTGCAAATCAATTTCTAAATATGTAAATATTTACTTAAATATGCACATTTATTGACTAAAAACCATAGTGGACACAAAAATCCCAAAAAAATCAGTCAAATATTGGAATAAGAGGTTATAATTTTTCTAACGATGCGCAGTTCTCCATGAACATACAGGAGGGTGATGATATTAATAACCATATGAATGCTGAACATCAACCATCTTAAAAAATAAAGTTTAAAAGGTTCAAATGCACTGTTCATTCCATCACCGCTAGTATCTTAACTTCATTGAGAAATGGCCAAACTAAATGCATTTTCAGCTTTAAAGTTTGTGTTTGTTTGGTTACGTTTCATTTTTCATTTTCTGTCGCACACGTATGTATGAACGATATGCTTTCAAAGCTTCCAAGATGCATCTGTGTTTGCATTTTTGCACAGAGTGTGTTTTTGCCTATGCAATAGAAGTCAATGGGGTGCAAAATAAATTAAGTGCTATTTAGCTATGAACATATTAAAAATACATTTCCAAATATATAAATATTTACTCAAATATGCAAATTTTTGGACTAAAAACCATGTTGGACAAACTATAAAACATATTGTAAAAATGTATACCACAGAAAAAAGCAGTCAAATATTGGAACAAGACATTATAATTTTTCTGATGATGCACAGTTTGCCGTGATCAAACAAGAGTGTGATGATATTATTAAGCATATGAATGCTAAATGTCAATTTTCTGAAGCCGTCTTCAATATTTTCAGGTTAATCAAATACTCGCTGTTCATTCCATCACCGCTAGTACTGCTTCTTAAGAAATGGCCAGACTGGTGTAAATGCATTTTCAGCTTTGAAGTTTGTGTGTGTTTGGTTATGTTTCGTGTTTATTTTTATTTTCTGTTGCACACATATGTATGAACGATGTGCTTTCAACACTTCCAAGATGCATCTGTGTTTACGTTTTTGCACAGAGTGTGCTTTTGCCCATGCAATAAAAGTCAATGGGGTGCAAAATAACTTTAGTGCTATTTAGCTATGAAAATGTTACAAATCAATTTCTAAATATGTAAATATTGTCTTAAATATGCACATTTTTATACTAAAAACCATAGTGGACACAAACTATAAAACATAAAAATATATATCTCAAAAAAAGCAGTCAAATATTGGAACAATAGGTTATAATTTTTTCGAATGATGCACAGTTTGCCATGATCAAACAAGAGTGTGATGATAATAATAAGCATATGCATTCTGAACATCAATAACCTTCAAATACTCTGTTCATTCCATCACCGCTAGTACGTTAACTTCATTGAGAAATGGCCAAACTAAATGCATTTCCAGCTTGATGTTTGTTTGGTTAAGTTTCATTTTTCATTTTCTGTTGCACACGCATGTATGAACGATATGCTTTCAACGCTTCTAAGATGCGTCTGTGTTTTTGCATAGAGTCAAATTTTGCCCATACAATAGAAGTCAAAATAACTTTAGCGCTATTTAGCTATGAAATTATTGCAAATCAGTTTCTAAATATGGAAATATTTACTCAAATATGCACCTTTTATGACTAAAAACCATATTGGACAAACTATAAAACATATGGTAAAAATATATCTCACAAAAAAGCAGTCAAATATTGGAACAAGAGGTTATAACATTTCTAATAATGCCATTTGCCGTGATCAAACAAGATTGTGATGATATTAATGAGGATGTCAATGCTAAATATCAATTTTCTGAAGCCGTTTGCAAAATTTTCAGGTTAAATTGATCTAATACACACTGTTCATTCCAACACCGCTAGTGTTGTATCGTGTATGCTTACAAGATGCATCTGTATTAGCATATTTGCACAGAGTATGTTTTTGCCCATGCAATAGAAGTCAATGGGGTGCAAAATAACTTTAGTGCTATTTAACTATGTAACTATGTTTCTAAATATGTAAATATTTACTCAAATATGCACCTTTTTTGACTAAAAGCCATAGTGGACACAAACTATGAAAACCAAAAATATATATCACAAAAAAAGCAGTCAAATATTGTAACAAATGCACTGTTCATTCCATTACTGCTAGTATCTAAACTTCACTGAGAAATGGCCAAACTAAATGCATTTTCAGCTTTGAAGTTTGTGTTTGTTTGGTTATGTTTCATTTTTCATTTTCTGTTGCACACGTATGTATGAACGATATGCTTTCAACGCTTCCACGGTTTTGCATCTGTGTTTGCGTATTTGCACAGAGTACATTTCTGGCCCGAGAACAAACGAGACTTTGAACACCGCTAGCGTTTGAGAGAATGCATATGCTCTTATTATTAGACTGCGAGTTTCAGCATTAGTCTGCGCTGTGGCAGGTGTTGAGATCATAGTAAGGGGAAGAATTGGAAGCACAAGGCTAAAGAAAGTAAATAAAATCTAATTAGTGGCAAAAAAAAAACTCCTTTAGCAGAGGAATGAGCTGTGGGATCATGGGAGAAGCAGCGAGGAGAAGCACAAATGATCAAAAGAAAGGAAGAGCGCTGTAATAAAGGGAGTCGACGCTAAATATTAAAGGGAAAAATGGTAACCCCTTCCCCAAATTTACCGTCGTCTTCCCTGTCTCGGCTTCCCAGGAGCATTTCTGATAATCATAATGATGAAGGGTCAGGTCTGTGTCACTGTGAGGAGGTGCTGGAGACTCTCATTAGGCCCTTCTGCAAAATGGGCTCTTCACACAATCCTCTCCTGAGAGGCTCAGCAATAAAACCTGCTGAATTAAAGCAGGTCTAGGTGGGAGAAATAGGCGCCTTTACAGAAGCGCAGGAGGTGTTCAGTTTTTGATCAGAGTTGGTAGTGAGGTCTGATTTAAAAAAAAAAAAACACTGCATAGAAAATGTGAACGCACACCAGAATACATTTAAATCTATGTATTAATAATTATGGCTCATATAATGATTTAAAGGGCACCTATTTTACCCCTTTTTCAAGATTTAAGATAAGTCTTTTGTGTCTCCAGAATGTGTCTGTAAAGTTTCAGCTCAAAACACTCATCAGATTATTTATTATAACCTTTAGAATATTGTAATTTTCTGCTTTGAACACTATGGCCCTGATTACACTAATACGTTTTAGCTTTAAAACACATACGTTTTGCTACGGTTGCGCACAGGTTTTGCTACGGTTACGCCATCCATACTATGCCGGCGTTTTCGAGCACCGAAAACAGAGCTTTTTGAAAACTCTGGAGAGGCCTTTTTCCTTTTAAATCGCTGCTGCTCCGTGTCAGTGTGGATGGGGGAAAACGAAGACATCTGAAAATGGAGGCGTGGCTGCAGACATTCACCTATCTGATTGGGGCTTTTCCCTCAATATTAAGTAGCCTACACAAAGTTCAGTCCTGCATCCTCTCCTTGTAAATTCAGACTTCGCAAGTTTGACATAGAAAACAAACTCCCGAGGACACGTCGGGTGAATCTTCAAAGAGAACAGTGTATTTTGTAACCTCGTTTACATCACCCTGGCTATGCTGTTTCACTTTCTTAACAATAAAATGAAAACATGATATAAGGAACTGCCTATTTACATTTTGATATTACCTTAACAGACACTAATAATGTTGAGGCGTCGTGTAGCTGCAAATTTATATGACCGTCATTTTCACTGTATGCATATTTCTAACAAAACGGAGCTTATAACATAACAGCCTCCTTTTATTCTCATTGAAAATACGAAACATACCCTCTCTTTTGCTGGATATCAATTTTAATAATCAATAATGGCCATTATAAAATATAATTAAGGCAAGCAATCAGTCAATATGCAGAATCAGTGTCCGCGGTTACATTAATTAATAACTTATCTTTGCACTCACCCAAAAGCGTTACCTGAGAACAAGTAATAGATTCAAAAGAGGGGTTAGAGGGGTTTTGGATTCTAGGTTATGTGGTTTTTGGATTTGTTTATTCCTTTGTTTAGGCACAATCATAGTTCCTTTCCCCCTAATTACTGTTATAAATTGTGTTATTATTATTATAGAGCTATGTTTTTTTTTTTTGCAGTTTTTGTTTTTGTGAATCCAGGCCGATATTATATGCTTTTTGAGATCTCAAATGTCTCTCTCGAGTGTCATTCACGCCAGCTGTTCTAGCGTAAATCCACCAGAGGCTGCTGTCGACTGACTGAATGAGTAAGTGACTGACTGACTGATTGACCAATCGACCCACTCTCCTCCTTCCTTAAAATCAACCAATAGTGTTTTCAAAAGCACTGATTGACCCGCCCACCCATTTCCCTAAACCCATCCGACAGTTTTATAAAACAATCCAAAAAAAGTAAAGCCCTCGTCTGATTTTGACCACATTTTCAGATTTTACCACATTCTCACTCTGTTATTTACTTGTCTAATTTAATTTTTTTGGCTTCTGTTTTTGTCTTACCCAATTACTCGAACCATTCTTCATTGAACTCGAACCCTGTCGTCGTGGTCAACTCCTCTCTGTGTCACAAGTCCCCCCACCAGGGCTTAATTTGTGCCAGAACAAGTCTCAAAAATCTGATACAGCACCTCATTTTACCGATCCCCTTCCTCACATGCACCTCTGCCCCACCCCACTCCTCACTTTCTTCCGTAACTCCCCAACACCCCCCCTCTTAAACTTTTGTCCGCGACACCTCTCCCTCCTCTGGATCCGTCACCTTGCAGTTTACAAATTAAGCACTGCCGCCGATGTACATGGCGAGCTACTGATCAAACTGGTAAAAGTGGAAAAGCTGTTTATACTGAGATAAGTGGTCAGATTGTAAGAGCAAAAAGAAACAGCGTCATACTGGCACGTATCGTTCGTTTTAAGGACGAAATGCAGCCATACATACAGTACTTGTGGCTACATAATTCGCAATCTCCAGAAATGTATATAGGGCTACATTTTCAGAATGTTGTTAGCTTGACTATTTACACTAAAGCCAACAAATAATCGGTATATGTGAGCAATATACAATGTAGCAACAAATAAATAATAATAATAACACAATTTATTATAGTAATTAGGTGGAAAGGAACTATGGTTGTGCCTAAACAAAGGAATAAACAAAACCAAAAACCACATAACCTAGAATCCAAAACAATAGAAATAGTGAAATAGAAACTACAATCTTTAGCTTATCCAACACTGCTAAATAGGCTGAATAAATGCAAATACAAAAGGTGATGCTCACCCACTTACTAGTGTATCTAAACACTTATTAAGCGATTTCTACGATATTCACAATTGGCTCTCTGATTTGTCAAAGTTTGACTCAATATTCAGTGTATGGGATTTATGGGTTAGGGTAGGGTTTGGGCTAGTGGGCTAACTTATACGCTCTTGCATGGTACTTTCTCACTCTGGCTGCAACCATTTTGAGATGTTGTGGATCCCATATTTCTTTGATAGTCAAAGTTGCCAATCTGATTTGTCAATGTTTGACTCAATGTTAAATAATATTTTATTTTGAAACATACTACAATAGCATTCAGCTGAGGACGCCATCTTGTTGTCATATTGGATGGAAATTCATGGGAATGCACACTCTCACAGTGCATTATGAGTATTTTCTAGCTTTTGAGTGTGCCTTGGTTGTACAATCATCATTGTGGTGCATTTTGGGATTGATTGAGTGCACTTAATAACGTCCACTATGGTTTCGGACACCACTACAAATGGCTGCTTCCTTAAATAGTACACTATTTAAGGGTATGGGGGCGACACAGCCATAATCTTTATATGATCTTTGAGAACAAGACGGTGTAGATCGCGTATACTGTAGATTGGCTTTGGTTTTGAGAGATCGCCTGTATGAGTGTGGACGGCATTGATCTGGCTGGGATTTCAAAGTACTGCAGTCTGGTTTTTGTTCGTCAAATTTTTCATTCAGATTGCTCTGGTTTTCAGAAGTCTTAGAAGTTGGATACTGTAAATGCTTCTGGACTTTAGCATGTTGACAGATGAGTGCTGCAGGGAGGCTTACTAATCAAGGTATTATGAAGGACTGACTGAAATGACAGCCAATGAAAACACAGCATGTCAGATTCAATCCACTTGCAAAGTTGTTACTTGTGGAATGCGTTTCTTAGGGTTAAACCTCTATTCATTTGATAGGAAAACCTCTCTCAGTAGGCGTTTATGGCCACTGTTTAGTCATATCACACATTAAAGAGAATCTTAAAGTCTTGCTGCATCACAGACATCAATATTTTAACCGTTTATAAAAGATGAATCACTGTCTGACCATCTGAGATTATAAGCCTGGATATAAACATTACCATCATTATTACAACCCATTGTGTACGTAAATTAGTATGATTTGTTGTTCACCTTTGACTTTTGATAGATGGTGGCGTGTAACATTAGACTTGGATTAGCAGAATGCTATCAGATGTTTCTTTTTGGCTGAAGACTCAACAAATTGTAATGTATTAGATACACAGGTGAAGACAAAATGATTAGCTCTCCTGTGATATTATACATAAAAATATATCCCAAGTGCTGTTTAACAGAGCAGTTTTTCTTATTACAGTATATTTAAGTATTATTTAATTTAGTTTGGCTGGAACTTTTTAAAAAGTAAACAACTGCTAAGTTCAATATGTTTAGCCCCTTTAATATTTATTTAGTTTAAAAATACACTCACTGGCCATTTTATTAGGTACACCTTACTAGTACCGGGCTGGACTCCTTTTTGCATTCAGAACTGCCTTAATCCTTCGTGGCATAGATTCAATAAAGTACTGGAAATATTCCTCAGAGATTTTAGTTCATATTGACATGATAGCATCACGCAGTTGCTGCACATCCATGATGCGAATCTCTCGTTCCACCACATCCTAAAGGTGCTCTATTGGATTGAGCTCGGGTGACTGTGGAGGCCATTTGAGTACAGTAAACTCATTGACATGTTCAAGAAACCAGTTTGAGATGATTCACGCTTTATGACATGGCCAGCGTTATCCTGCTAGAAGTAGCTATCAGAAGATGGGTACACTGTGGTCATAAAGGGATGGACATGATTCGCAACAATAGTCAGGTAGGCTGTGGCGTTGACACGATGCTCTATTTGTACTAATGGGTCCAAACTGTGCCAAGAAAATATCCCCCACACCATTATACCACCACCAGCAGCCTGAACTGTTGATACAAGGCAGGATGGATCCATGCTTTCATGTTGTTGATGCCAAATTCTGACCCTACCATCCGAATGTCTCAGGAGAAATCGAAACTCATCAGACCAGGCAACGTTTTTCCAATCTTCTATTGTCCATTTTTGGTGAGCCTGTGTGAATTGTAGCCTCAGTTTCCTGTTCTCAGCTGACAGGAGCGGCACCCGGTGTGGGTATCTGCTGCTGTAGCCCATCTGCCTCAAGGTTGGACGTGTTGTGCGTTCAGAGATGCTCTTCTGCATACCTCAGTTGTAACGAGTGGTTATTTCAGTTACTGTTGCTTTTCTATCAACGCGAACTAGTCTGGCCATTCTTCTCTGACCTCTGGCATCAACAAGGCATTTGCACCCACAGAACTGCCGCTCACTGGATATTTTCTCTTTTTCAGACAATTCTCTGTAAACCCTAGAGATGGTTGTGCGTGAAAATCCCAGTAGATCAGCAGTTTCTGAAATACTCAGACCAGCCCGTCTTGCACCAACAATCATGCCACATTCAAAGTCACTTAAATCACCTTTCTTCCCCATTCTGATGCTCGGTTTGAACTGCAGCAGATCGTCTTGCTCATGTCTACATGCCTAAATGCATTGAGTTGCTGCCATGTGATTGGCTGATTAGAAATTTGTGTTAATGATATAATACATAGTTATTGAATATATATATATATATATATATATATATATATATATATATATATATATATATATATATATATATATATATATGACTTGCCATATTAACCTAACTTGCCTAGTGAAGCCTTTAAATTGCACTTTAAGCCAAATACTAGTATCTTGCTAAATAAATATTAAAATATTATGTACGGCAATCATTGCAAATGCAAATATAAGGAACTATGTTGAATGTTAAATGTTGAAAAATATGTCTTCCTTAAACATCACAGGTGAAATATTTGAAAAATAATTAAAATTTCACTAGAGATCTTATAATTTTGTCTTCAACTGTATAAATATATATAGCATATGCACACAGAAATGTAAATATGCCATTAAAAGTAAGACACATGCTGTTAATATTATAAGTGAGGGAAAAAAGTGCTCTATTTTTTATTTTTTTTCGGCAAATCCCACCCTGCAACAAATCAAGTGTCACCCAAACGCTGACGGAAACTATAAGCGGATGCGACATGACATTTTTGCAGTGCTAATGACAATGCAAGCCGTGTGAGTCTGGCAAGTGAGATATGCACATTTTTCTCCTCACCATCATCATCATTCTCTTCAACACAGCTAGAAACAGTCAAGAAAGCTGATGCTGCATATTTGTGCTCTTAACACAAACACTGACCCACTGACTAGTTGCCTGCTTTTATGGATGACTATAGTAAATATGGTTTCACTTTATATTAAGTGGCCTTAACTACTAGGTACTTGCATCAAAAAAATAAATACAATGTACTTACTGTGTTTATAATGTATTGCAGAACACTTCTAGTGCTCTTGAGGTGGGATACGGGTAGGGTTTGGTGGTATGGGTAGGTTTAAGGGTGGCTTATGGTGTTAGGGATGCTCAACAATGTAAAGTTAAAATTAATAGTCAAAATTATTTATTAAATTATTAAAAAGACAAAATTATTAGCCATCCTGTGCATTTTTTCTTTTTCTTTTTTAAATATTTCCTAATTGATGCTTAACAGAGCAAGAAAGTTTTCACAGTATTTCCTATAATATTTTTTTCTTCTAGAGAAAGTTTGATTTGTTTTGTTTTGGATAGAATATAAGCAGCTTTAAAACATTTTAAAACCATTTTAAGGTCAATATTCAACCCAGGCTCATTCTGAAAACCCCTATATACATTTTTTGCAGTTTTTGTTTTTGCGAATCCACCAGAGACCGATGAGTACGCTTTTTGAGATCTCAAATTTCTCTCACGAGTGCCAGTCGCGCCTGCTGTTCTCACGTAAATCCATCAGAGGCCGCTGTTGACTTACTGACAGATCGACTGACCCACCCTCCTCCTTCCCTAAACCCAACCAATAGTGTTTTCAAAAGCACCAATTGACGAGCACCCGCCCACTTCCCTAAACCCAACCGACAGTTTTAAAAAGCAATCCAGAAAAAGAAAAGTCCTCGCCTGATTTTTACCACGTTTTCAGATTTTACCACATTCTCACCCTGTTATTTACTTGTTTATTTTATTTTTTTGGCTTCTGTTTTTGTGTTACCCTCTTTTTGGAACTGTTCTTCGCCAGACTCGAACCTCATTGCCGTGGTCAACTCCTCTCTGTGTCTCAAGTCCACTGACGTACATGGTGAGCCACTGGACAAACTGGTAACAGTGGGAAATCTGTCCAATTAGTAATAGTTAAAACTATTATGTTTAGAAATGTGTTGAAAACAAATCTTGTCCCCGTTAAACGGAAGTTTAATAATTCTAGGGCTAATAATTCAAGAGGGGTCTGGCTGAAGGCTCAATCTGAATGCAGATGCAATCTGAGCTGCATCAAATGCTTTTTAATGCTCTAACCTAACCCCAACCCTTACCTTACCCCTCACAGTGACGCAGTGGCGGATTTAGGCATGGGCAATATGGGCAATCACGGGGAGACGATGACTGGGAGAAAAAAAAATGAGCCCCCGTAAAAGCTTTGAGATACCATTTACTTTATGCAAGTACATTGATTTAGAGTGTTAATCTCAGAATAAAGATGTTAGGGGGCAATCACATGTAGCGTCTTTTGCATATGCAAGCTTGTAACTCTCTATGTGCAACCGAAACAACGCTGGTAAAATCAAACTGACGCATGCACACAGAAAACGATTCCCGCGCGCTGCTCTGCTCCCGGTGTGAATCCCGGTTGTTTACAGTCACGCCAATAAAATATGCGCATCTATGTGCTGGGAAGCCGGAGTAACTGGTGTAACCTTTATGCCGAGGTGTCGGCACGCAGCAAGTTTTGCAAGTTTACAAAACTAAGTGAAGTTTATGTATAAACTAATTTCGAGAGAATCACGTGCTTATGATTGTTTTCAGCTGTTCCAGCATCAGCTCATGATCCAATATCCAATCAGACGACTCCTAACTCCCTATAAATAACCAGAGTTTTCTTATCTCAATATCTTCGTCTTAAAGACAACCCCCCACCCACCTCTACTTTCCCTCCTACTCAGATGGGCGACACGGTGGCCCAGTGATTAGCACTGTTGCCTCACAGCAAGAATACCGCTGGTTTAAGTCCCTACTAAACCAGACGACATTTCTGTGTGGAGTTTTGCTTGTTCTCCCCGTGCTCTTGTGAGTTTTCCCCGGTTTCCTCCCACAGTCCAAATAACTCGCACCCTAAGTAAATTGAACACAAAAAATTTATACCATAGTCAAGCTCTAAGCAAGTACACCTCTCCTCAGTCATCCATAGCTATCATTCAGCTAGAATAAGCCAGGGGAGTTTATTGAGATCTACCTGAGCTCAAACTCCCCCCTCACCCTGCAAACGGGAGGGAGCCCAGAGCTCGAGGATCTCATAAGCTCAGGGCTCTCTCCCGAGACAGCATGCCAACAAGCTTTTATTATCAATCATCAGCTAAGTGTGAACTCTTGAAATGTATTTTATGTGAGCTTGTGTGTGTGTGAACTTGTGAGTTTGTGCATGCATGTTTTTGGGTTCATGCATGTCTCTGTTTGTGTGTATTTGCATTGTTTGTATTGCATATATTATATGATTATGATCTTATTTTGACTAAGGGATAATGAGTCAAAGAGGTAAGACTTTCTCAGCCATAAGTCGGATCAACGACAACAGATAATTCCATAAAACATATGTATTTTTTTGTATTCTATAGAATTGTCATTAATATTCATGCAAAAGACTTCTTAAGTGATCTTTGCATATCACTCCAGTTGTGTCTTTCTTTACATTGTTTTCTAGTTTCATTTAGCATTCTGTTATTTATTTAGAATAATAATTGTATATTAATATTAATATTGGGGGGTATATTGGCCAGTACTGGGTTGCGGCTGGAAGGGCATCCGTATGGGGTGGTTCGCCCAGGGTGCCATTTAAACTAGAACCGCCACTGCAGTGATGTCACTAGCTCCATTGAGTGCATTGTGTCTGACATTGCATCTCTGAGCAATATAATCTCAGCTTGCATCATAAAGGCTGCATCCAGATACTATTGAATAATTCTGACTTCAACTGTAATATGAATGTAAATACAGATATTTAATCAATCATTAATACAATGTAAAACATATATTCACACACTGTAACGAATGATTCATTTCAGTGTAAGTACATATTAGTTCATATAAAGTGGGACCGTAAATACAAGCAGTTTTGCAAGCCTTGTTTTGGACCCAGATCCACATGTACGGCAGATTGTAGCAATAAAAAAATGAAGTGGTGATTAAACGATCTAATTCACAGCTTCAATTGGTCGGTGATTACGTTATTCTGCTAATTGACAGCACCTGCACGAGCACTTCGTTCGGCGTCTGGGGAAATCGTTCAAAGTCATCTGCATAATTCGTTTGCGAGGCAGCTTAAAACAGCAAGCCATCTGATCATGAGTTGACAAGCTAGTTTTAAACTTGTCAACAAAATTTAGAGTGATTATACATTTTCTGCGCGCCATTGTTTACTCAGCTGGATGGAGGCCACGGTGAGCTTGAAATCAAGATCTGAGTCGATTGCGATGGTGTGCGATTTCCAAAGTAAATTCAAGTAACTTGATCTCTTCTTTACTGTTTCTTTTACATGTGTTATTATAATGACCTGCTGCTGTGAGTGTTGCCATATGCAGGCGAGCGCATTAGTGCTGCCTACGTTTTCAGCAGTGTTATATAGCTCCAGTTTATTTTTCCATAAGGATGTTACATAAGGATGTCCTTTGTAAGCAAATCAACCAGCTACACTGTAACAAAATTTATACAGTTGCACAGCAAATTGTGAGGTGTTGATTTTCTGGTGTAAGCCCCTGGAGTGTTATAGTGTTAAAATCCAAGTGTACATATACTGTTTTAACACTGGGTTAAATTAAACGCCTAAACACTCATTTCAGTAAGGCAACAGAAAAGAGTTCGTTGACATTTTATATTATTATTAATATTATTATTATCTTCCAAAGTGTTAAAACATTTAAATATACACTTTTCTTTGGGAATTTCATGTGGGAAAAATGTTAACTTTTACATATGTCAGTTTAAAAAAAATTGAATGTATGCTTTATATGACCTGGCAGTGGTGATAGAGTATTTCATCTAGTATACAGGTTTTGCACTCTTAGTGTAAAATTATTTACTCTGCTTAAGTGTATACAGTTAAAATCTGAATTATTAGCCCCCCTGTTTATTTTTTCACCAATTTCTGTTTAACGGAGAGAAGATTTTTTTCCACACATTTCTAAACATAATAGTTTAAATAATTCATTTCTAATAACTAATTTATTTTATCTTTGCCATGATGACAGTAAATAATATTTGACTAGATATTTTTCAAGACACTTTTATTCAGCTTAAAGTGACATTTAAAGGCTTAACTAGGTTAATTAGGTTAACTAGGCAGGTTAGGGTAATTAGGCAAGTTATTGTATAACGATAGTTTGTTCTATAGACATGAAAAAAAAATTAGCTTAAAGGGGCTAATAATTTTGTCCTTAAAATGGTGTTTAAAAAAATTTAAGACTTCTTTTATTTTAGTCGAAATAAAACAAATAAGACTTTCTTCAGAAGAAAAAAATATTATCAGACATACTTTAACATTTCCTGAATCTATTAAACATCATTTGGGAAATATTTAAAAAAGAAGGGGGGCTAATAGTTCCGACTTCAACTGTATATTCAACACCTTTTAAAGTGTCATTTATACACTGGGCTAGTGGGACTCACATATACACCAGAAAAGAGTGTAATTGAACACTTCTGGAGTTATATGTACACTGGACAATTTGCCCTTCAGGTGTTAAAATTTTTCATGTTTTGTGCATTGCGTGTAAAATATTTTACACTGCAGAGGTATATGTATTTAACACTTTTGAAAGTGTAACCTGATACACAACCTGATATATACACCAGAAAAGTGTTAAATTCAACACCTGTGGTGTAAAATGTACACTGGCAAATTTGCTGTGTGAAGTCAACATTATAAGACCCATGATTTTCTTTTCTTTTTTTTTCAAATATTTCCCAAATGATGTTTAACAGAGCAAAGAATTTTTCACAGAATTTCCTATAATATTTTTTCTTCTGGAGAAAGTCTTATTTGTTTTATTTTGGCTAGAATAAAAGCAGTTTGTAATTTTTTGAAAACCATTTTAAGGTCAATGTTATTACCCCACTTAAGCAATACTTATTTATCAATTGTCTACAGAACAAACCACAGGTTATACAACGACCTAACTACCCTAACTTGCATAAGTAACCCAGTTAAACCTTTAAATGTCACTTTAAGCTGAATACTAGTATCTTGAAAAATATCTAGTCAAATATTATTTACTGTCATCATGGCAAAGATAAAATAAAATCCAAATCAGTTATTAGAAATGAGTTAAAACTATGTTTAAAAATTTGTTAAAAACAAAATCTTTCTGTTAAACAAAAAATGGGGAAAAATATTTAATAATAATAATTCTGACTTCAATATCCTTTACTCGGATCAAATGAATTTTTTAATCCAACTTACATTAGTTAAACTGACTAAAACTCTAAATTAAACTTTTGTATATCTAAAAGCTAATTGGTTGCAACCTGATTATCTTTTTAAAATGAGTTAAAATAACAATTGCTTGTTTGTTTTGTTGTTGTTGTTGTTTTGAGTGTATGAAGTGAATCACAATACTGCAAATTTGAAGCAAAGAAGGTATATGAAAATTAATAGCAATCCCTTCATTGCAATCCAACTTAATTGTCCCAACATAAATCAATAGGTTATATGCAGAGCTAGTGTTTCTTCCCATACAGATAAACTTCCGGTGAACGGTTAATGTGACTTTTTTTATAAGGTTCCTTTTACAGCATCGATGCTGCAATGTAATTAAAATATACTCAGTTAATTAGACTTCAGCATTCATTGAGTTGTTGAAGCGTAAACCGAGATGAAAAGCCACACACCTGTCAGGATCAGCAGGCAAGTGCAGAAACGGCATTGAAAATACTGGAATAAATAAAATTAAATATTTTAAAGACAGCGCGGAGAAATTTTATTTAATTTAGTGCTTCTTGTACATTCTGAGACCCATTTTATAGCGTATATCATTTAGGCAGTGAAGATCGCTGTTTTTTTTTTTATAGAAAACAGACCTTAACTGCGCCGATTTTGTAACAACATAGTTTACCGGAAGCATTTGACCCAGGTTACTGACACTCTTTATTTTTTAAATCGTTTACGCTTCTTTAAAAAGACGGTTGCGTTTGACCCAGGTTACTGACAAATTAAAAGTCCTTCTGTGTGCTTCTGCATATACTGCATTGTGAGGAACCCAGCATTTTTTACAGTGTATATAGAAATTAAGGCCACTTACACTGTAAAAAATGCGAGGTTCCACACAATTCCTTCATGTTGTCCCAAGACAAATCGATTCATTTAACTTAATTGATTTTTTATTTTTTTTTTCAAATTTAAGTAGATTGAACTTAAAACAATTATATTGTCCCCCCCAAAAAACTGAAGAATTGTGTTGAGTTAGCTCATTTTAAATGAGTAATTGGAACAAGCAGCAAAAGTATTTTTTTTCAGTGTAATATAAAGTGTTACCCAAACTAATTACCCCTTCTAATCAATGAACAAAGTTCAGTGTGAGTACTGTATATTGTGATTGTATATTGTTGTATCTTGTATGTTAGGTGTAATCACAAGCAATAAGTTGCAGGCTGCAGTTTCTTTCATTAATTTTCCGGCTTAGTCTCTTTATTCATCAGGGGTTGCCACAGCGGAATGAACCGCCAACTTATCCAGCATATGTTTTACGCAGCGGATACTCTTCCAGCTGCAACCCAGTACTGGGAAACATCCATAACCACATGCACACACTCTACGGGCAATTTAGTTTATTCAATTCACCTATATGGAGGAACTATGACATCAATTTGTATGCAAAAACCCTGAAGCGAGCTAGCATTTTAGCAGTTCCGCTTTTTCCGTTTTTTTCAATAGGATTTCGGTTAAATCGCTTAAATAAGGTTCGTGGCTAACTCAAGATACTTTCATGTTTTATTCTACGACATAAAACACATTAGTTACATCACACTCTTTATTTTTTAAATCGTTTACGCTTCTTTAAAAAGACGGTTGCTATCAAGTTGCTAAACGGGACTACAGGCGGTGTCGGAGACATTATACGTCATCGAGCTGAACTGCTCTGTAACGCAGCTCTCTTGCGTTGGGCATTTGGATTTGTCTGTGATTTAAGTTTTTTCATGAATAGTATTTTATAGTTTGTAGTATTTTTCTAATTGGGAATTCATATTGTGTGTAGACAATGCTTTTACGTGTATAGACTGTCAAGACAGATTAATTTGTTGATCATATATTTAAATTAAACGATATTATGAAGATACTGCTTACCAGTGCAGCCTGTCGCTTTCCTGCTCTCAGTAATGCAAACGTGTGAATAAATGTGCAAAAATACATACATATTAACTGTCATTTTTATATGATAAATTGATTTTTCGTCAGTTTTTTTTTCATCTGAACACATTTAACTCTGTCATAACTGCAATATTTACACTCCTTTACATTTATAGCATATGTGACTGTATGTGCTGCTTTTAAGCTGTACTTCGTGACCAAAAAAGTATATTGAATGTTGTTCTCTATCCATGATGGAACTTCTCTATCTATAATGGAACTGTCCCTCACGTCTCATTTCTGTCATCTATTACTAAGGTAAGCGGGCTGTGTGCACGTGAGCGATACACTTATTTAAATATGTCTTATGATAATACTATGTAGGCACATTTATACATACAGTTTTAAAACTTTTACAACGACTGTAAAGCAAAACAATGTATTTCCCACGTAAAAAAAAAAAAAAAACTATCCAAAAGGCACGTAAGTCTATGTGTTTTTGCGTATTTATTCATTTATAATATATAGTGTGGATTATAATATAATAAACCGAAAGAGTAAATCTTTGTCATGGACCATATTTCTAAAAATAAGCTTGAAAAGTTGTCTGTAGCAGGATGTTGTTGACGTCACAGGCGAGCACCCCGAGGGCACTGTAGTTCGTTTATAGCCTAATTTGAGCTTTTCAATTCTTGCGTTTGCATTTAAGATCCAAAAGGAATAAAAGTTGTATTTTCGTGTGAGGATTATCTGGTTGGACAAAACGTGTAAGTGTAATGAACTGTGTTTGAACACAGAGCTTATTATTTGCAATCTTCGAAAAGCCTATGGGAAAGTCCTATAGACATATTACAATGTTTGTAAACATTCAGAATGCACGTGCAGCGAGGTTGCAGAAAAAAAACGGGAGCGCTAGCATTTACAGTAAGGGAATGACATCCGATGCAGTACAGAGTTTGTTGTTGTCTTAGAAATGCGTTATATTGATGACATATTATATATATATATATTATTTACATAATGCTTTCGTTATTATAACAGCTTGTCACCCAGTGATAAGCACAGTGATTCGGCAAAATTAATGTTAAAGTGAGCAGCGTTCATCTGACAGGTCTATTTGCGATAGCACCCTCCCAATGGATATAAATGGCCAAGCATCCAACCCAAAATATACCATCTCATTGAAGCTCCAAGTGATTTTACAAGAGATCATTCAATGGCCTACAAGTCTTTGGATGCCAACAATTGTGTTCTGTGTGGTCATGTGCAAGAAATAATGTTCCATGATTACCAGATTCAAAACCATGTAGTGCTAAAAACCGAGCTTCTGCCTAACCAAAGACAAGGAAAGAAGACGGAGCTATACAAGGCCTGGGGAATCCTCAACAAGCAAAACAACTGCAGGGTATGTGAACTTACACTTTCACTTTCATTCTTAGCATTCAGTATCCGCAGTTTAATTAACCATATGTTTTGCTGAAATCATTGCTGCAATCAAAAACGAGTATGTGTATGATTCAGCATAGCGTGAACTTACCTGATATGAAATGAGAACTGCAGAGTCGAGCATTTTTAATTAGGTCCTCACTCCATTCAGCTCCCTTTTAGCTAAAGACGTCTGTGGTTGGCATTAAAAGCAGTGTGGTGTACGGTAAAAGTTAAGTTTTCTATTTTTGAACTCGAATTTAGCATCCTACCGCACAACACGACATGTTTGCTATTGCGACCGGTCTCTTTTTGCAACCGGGAACCCGTGTGACGTCATGTGTGACGTAGGTTGGTAATTCGTCTATAGGGATTTTATCAAGGCAATTAGTTTTATGCTAGCAGCCGATTAGCCTACAAGGTGACGTCATAGTTCCTCCACTCTATAGCACATGTCTTTAGACTCTGGGGGAAACCAGAGCACCCGGAGGAAACCCACGCCAACACTGGAGAACATGCAAACTCCACACACAAATGCCAACTGACCCAGCCGGGACTCGAATCAGCGACCTTCTTGCTGTGAGGCGACAGAGCCAACCACTGAGCCACTGTGTTGTCAACTGCAGTTTCATACACGGTAAAAAAAAAATGCTCGGTTTCAAACAATTAATTTGTGTTGGGACAGCATGAAGGAAATAAGTTAACAAATGTAATTATTACAAATGTAAGTGGATTGAACATAAAACAGTAAAGATGTCCCCCCAAAAACCCTAAAGAATTCTGTTGTTTCAGCTCAATTTAAATAAGTAGTTTGAACAAACAGCAAATGCCATTTCTGAGTGTATGACAGCCATCAGTGTCAAGCGTTTCTGAATATAGCATCTTAATCTATGAATGTTAAATGACTATAATTATCCCAGTGTTTAGTCACATTTACAACGTGCGGGCGGATATTTTTAGGTCATGTTAACAGTAAGTATTTAGTGCACGATTAGCTTCAAATGAAGCTGCCACGGAAAAATGTAGAGTTCATCACTGCTTTGAAATCAAATTAATCATGTCAGTAAAAGGAACTAAAGAGGCTTTTAAAAGGGGATATTTGTGTTTCTTTAACAAAAAAAAAGCAGAAAGGATTTGGGAAACAATTTACAACTCATGGACAACAATCCATACAGTATTTCTCAATCACCTATTATATTTACTGCATTTCTCACATCTGATTGTGTCTGAATAAATTAAACTACACTGTAAAAACATTGGTTATTAACAGTTTATGTATTAATGCTTGTTTTTTCAGTTTATTTACAGTTATGAATTGCATTATGGGGGCGGCATGGTGGCTCAATGGTTAGGACTGTCGCTTCACAGCAAGAAGGTCGCTGGTTCGAGCCCCGGCTATGTTTTCCCCGTGATCGTGTGGGTTTCATCTTCGACCAAAGACATGCAGTACAGGTGAATTGAATAAACTAAATTGGCCGTAGTGTATGTATATGGGTGTTTCCCAGTACTGGGTTGCAGCTGGAAGGGCATACTCTGTGTAAAGCATATGCTGGATAAGTTGGCGGTTCATTCAGCTGTGGTGGCCCCTGGTGAATAAAGGGACTAAGTCGAAAGAGAATGAATAAATTGCATTATGGGACTTTGATCTCTGCTCTGTTGACTTGATAAAACTTTAACGAAATGACTTTTATTTACATTTAATAGTAGTTTTGTCACGATCACCAGCGATCTAGCCTGTGCAGATCATTGGAGAACTACACATCTGCCACTATAAGAAATAGTATACGAATAAAATAAGAAAAACTCCCAGAAGTCTTTGCACTCACACACCAGTTCCTGATCCCCCTGATTACACAAAGAGCTGGAAGCTCATGATGGACTAATTACTAGAACTATAAAGACACCTTATTCATACACACTCTTTGCTGAGTCTTGTTTTAATGTAAGTGAGCATTGCAAAGTGTTTCCTTGTCCTGCCTTACCGTGTTTTGATCCTTGTTTGTTTCTTTATGTTGTTTTGCCGCCTGTCCTGACCATTCGCCTGTGTATATATATATATATAGTCCCTGTTTTGACCTTTGCCTGCCTGATGAATCTCTAAATAAACTGTAATTGGATTCTCAACTCTGTTGTACTCCGACTCATTACAAGTTTGAATCAATTTGTTGTATAAATGGGCAATATCATACGAGTACCATTGCGATATGGCTGTATACAGTGACGATATACAGTCATATTGCACTGCTCTGAGTGTGATATTGCGTTTATGCAACAGTTTGACAGCATAATCGTGTAAAAAATGAAAATTAAACACAGTCTTAAAAACCCTTTTGTATGAGGAACTACTTTCTTCTGCCATTCATTTACATCTGCAGCTGACGTCAGAACAGCAGAAACCGTTGCTACT
Source organism: Danio kyathit (assembly GCA_903798195.1). Taxonomy (NCBI): domain Eukaryota; kingdom Metazoa; phylum Chordata; class Actinopteri; order Cypriniformes; family Danionidae; genus Danio; species Danio kyathit. The sequence continues at coordinate 48,296,414 of LR812533.1, forward strand.
TCACAAACGTCATTTTAGAGCTAGTATTTGAATGATTCTCTAGCGTAATGTCTAAAGTAATGACAAAACAGGTGATTTTTGCTCACATTTTGAGATTATAATGCTGCGTTCACACCAGATGCAAAAGAAGTGTCAAGTGCGAGTGATTAATGTTAAGTCAGTGCAAAGACGCAAATAGACATCCTGCGCTACGCGCGGATGAGGTGGCGCGAATGACGCGATTCACGCAAATGAATTGGAGTGAATTGAGCTTTTTACACGATTGGAATCGCTTGAGTTGGAAAATCTGAACTTCAGCGGACATTTGCACCACGTTAACCAATCATGATTATGACATAGCGCCTGTTGTTAATGTCACGGGGGAAAATTCTCCTGCCAACACTGGACAACAGTTCAGAAGCGCCGCTGAAAGCTTCCATCATCCAGGTATAGGTTCTGGAGGAGTTTATAAGTTCACAGAGCTAGTTGCACCTTAGAATGGATCTAGTGGACTCAGACACGGCGCCGAACAAATCAACGCTGTTTTTCAGTCTTCCTAAAGCACATAAACACAGCTATTCTCTTAATAAAATCCATGTTAGCCATTTAGCAACAAAACTAGAGTCACCAGTCAGACAGAAGCTATGCCCATGACGTGAATCCGCATCTATTGTGAAGTGAATTTGACGCGCGAATGAAGCGTGTCATGAACGCAAATGAAGTAAACTCAAAATGTTCACGCGTCTGTTTACACATGAATAGCATGATTTATTCACGCGTTCCGTGTCTGGTGTGACCACAGCATGAGACTGAACGACATGAACTGCCATCAGTCTACAGAGATTCCCCAGTATTTCTCTGTTGCAATCAGGTGATCACAATAATCAACCCCAAAAAAGTCAAAGCAAGCGCTACTAGTTTCTGTGGTATAAATACAGCTCTACAAATACAGCAATACAAAAGAGAGAGATTGACTTAGAATGTCACTTACCTGATTTATAATAATTGTTCAGCTGTAGTTTGAAACTTATGTTGAGAAAACGTTGAGTTGTTCTCCCTCAAAGGACTTCAACCGTCAAGGAACGTCAACCGTCACTTTCTTTGGTCTGCTCAGACAGGCTGATGGCGGCCGATGCACTGAATCTCCGAGTTATAAATATTTTAAAATAGGCACTATCCTCATAAATAAACTGTTGCAATCTAAACAACTACATTTTCGACTAAAAAAGCCTCAAAAGTACATTATGTTGCCCAACAGCAGCAATATCTGTTTAACTGTAAAGTGTCTGCTTGTTGCTGTACGTGGGCGGAGTAATACACAAGGGTGAAGGCTGAAGAGGCTGGATGAGTGCTGGTATTTGCAGAATATTGCATGGCTATCAGCCAATCAGATTCAAGAACCAGACAGAACTGTTGTATAAGAAATTGTATATAGAAAACTTATTCTGTAAAATAACAGAAAAATACTGGCAGATTATTGGCAAGTTTTTGTACCATAATTTACAACACTGACCCAGACGATATAAAGCTATACGATATAACCTATGAAATATTTAACTTTTTCAAACTTTTATGATTAAATTTTAACATAAAAAGTAGTTGGAGGAAAAAAGATATGGTCCCAAAGTCCTAAAAGAGGTCCCATAATGCAATCCAAAAGTATAAATAAATGAAAATATTCATTTACAGCTGTTCATTTACAGATATATATTTTTACAGTCCACTGAGGTTAACCAATCCTTTCAAATGTAATTTACATAGTGTCTTAAAGGTGTTTTAAGAGGAAAAAAATGTTTTAATTCTGAAGTCAGACCGAAGTTAATTATTACCATGACAAAAAACACATTTTTGGCTGCAGTAACCTCCGGTCAAATCCTTGAATAATATTAGAAACGGACTTCAGGGAAGAAAAAAGGCTCCACAACTCTAATATAAGTCCTCTTTTACATCCCTCACAGGCAAAATCTCCTGTAATATTTAACACTAAAGTGCTTCAGCATTTCATTCTGCGCTTTTTATGCATAACAAGGCTTCTGTGCCGCCTGACGGCTCGTTCTGTCTCATACGTGTGCTGTGTGTCGGCCTATTTTTGACTCTCATCTTCCTTCTATAAGCAGTGATTGAAGGTTGGACTGTGCTGGAGACACTTTCCACCAGCAGCGCTTCTGCTCGTTTATCTCCAGAAATGTGGTTATTTGCATTAATATATGTCAGAGATAAAACGATCGCTTTGAATCACTACTACATCTCTCGCTCGTTTCTAATGTTGTCTATATATCTCGCAGTCTCATCTGCTGTCTGAAAATCTCTGCTCAGTGGCTTTATTAAAAGACAAACACATTATCTGGATCTCTTTGAACCACAAGTCTCAGCTCTTTACGCATGTACTGAAACGCATTTACGCCTACTGATTTATATATAAATATAGCGATGCAAAAACACTAAGCTGGAATTCCCATTAACGCTCGCATTTTATTCCGCAAACTCTATTCATGTCTCCCCTGAGCTCAGAGACGGGTTTATTTGTGTTTTAATTAGAAAAATTCCTTAATCGGCTATTCAAAATGAGTCTCTTAGAATGATTTAATTAGGAGGGAACATCAGACAGGCTCTGATAGAGAACCTGCCAATGTTTGGCCCATCTTGATTGTATTAGTTTGTGTGTTTATGTCGACGCGTGTGTGGTCTAATTGAAACGTGTGTGTATTTATGTCTTCAAAACTCTCAGAGCATTAGCGGGGGGAAAATGCTTGTGTTTTGCATTCATTTGTAATTGGATACAAATCTCTTCATAGTCTCAAATGTCCTTATTTAACTTAAAAATGTACAAATGCTTACATATTTCTTCATTATATACATTCACTCAAACTTCTTGGTCAAACTAATTATTTAAAATGTGCTTAAGCAACACAATTCTGGAGATTTTAGGTGGGGGACTTAATTTTTTATGTTCGTTTACTTAAAGTTGTTATGTTAACTTAATCGATTTGTGTTGGGACAATGTGAATGAATTGTGAACCCAGCATTTTTTACAGTGGTGTTGTCACGATCACCAGCGATCACAGCCAGAGATCGCTGGTAAACACACACACAGTCACAAGGACTACAAATCTGCTGGTTCATATGGACTACATATTCAGTCATGCCACACGCACACACCTGATCCAAGTCACCTTTGATTGCACTCTCACAGCTGAAGCCACTCATGCACTGATTACATGGACTTTAAAAACACCTCTCAAACACACAGTTGTTGCTGAGTCTTGCTAGCTGAATAAGTGAACATTAGGGCGCGTTTTTCCTTGCCTTGCCTTCTGTGTTTAGACCTTTGCTTTGTTTTGTTTTGTTATTCCCTGTATGCCGCCTGCCTTGTGACCATCTGCCTGATATTACGACTACGACTCTGGATTGCCCTAATACATCTGTTTGTTTCTGTTTTGACCACTGCTTGCCTGACTATCCTAATAAAGACCTGCATACGGATCCTCACTATGTTGAAGCGTCAATCCTTATTACAGGTGTTCACTGTAAAAAATGCGAGGTTCCACACAATTCCTTAATGTTGACATAACGCAAGTTAAGTTCACTTAATTGTTTTTACAAATTTGAGTGGATTGAACACAAAACAATTAAGTTCTCCCAAAAACACATGAGATATGTAATGATTCTGATTAATTAAGTACACTGTGAAAAAAAATATATGATCAATTAGTCCTGACACCATATATTTTTAGGTCATTGTAACTTATTGAACTAAGTTAATCATGTTCTAACTTAACTTTTTAAGTTACGCAAGCTGTTTTAAGTCAGTTTAACATAAGTTCAAAGGACTCATAAGGTTAATTTGATTTAGCTTAGAAATTTAAGGCAACCAGGATTTATTTTACATTGTAGTTTCAAAAAGCAGCAAAATATTTTTGAGTGTTTATTTCAACCCAGGCTCATTCTGAAAACGTAGTTCTGTGGACATTTCTGAAGACCGCGAAATACATTCCGGGGGGTACGTACTTTTGCAGGTTTTGTTTTTGCGAATGCGCGAGAGGCAGATGCGTGTGCTTTTTCGCGTCTCAAATTTCTCTGTCGCGAGTGCCGTTTGCGCCTGCTGTTTTTGCAAAAACCCTCCAGAGGCCGCTGTCAACCGACTGTCTGTCTGACTGACTGAACGAATGACTGACTGGCTGGCCGACCAATCGGCTGACCCATCCTCCTCCTTCTCTAAACCCAACCAATTTTATCGATTCACCCGCCCACTAGCTCACTTCCCTAAACCCAAAGCCGTACAGAAAAAGAAATGTCCTTCTTTGATTTTTTACCACGTTCTCACCCTGTTGTTCTCTTGTTCATTTTATATTTTGGATTCTGTTTTTGTTTTTGTTTGTTTGTTCTGTTTTTTACCTGATTTCTGGAACCGCTCTTCCACGGACTTGAACCCTGTCATCTTGGTCAACTCCTCTCTGCGTCCCAGGTCCGCCAACGTACATGACGAGCAAGCGGGACAAACTGGTTGTGGCGGGAAAGCCCTCCACACAGAGGTGAGCGGTCAGCTGATAAGCGCGAAAAGGAATAGCATCATACTGCACCGTATCGCTCATTTTTTAAAAATAAAATGAAATGCAAGCCATACATACCTCCGACTACATAATTCGCCGTTTCCAGAAACATCCATGGGACTATGTTTTCAGAATGAGCCTGGGTTGGTTTATTTATGATTTGAAAGATGAAATCACATATTTATTTATTACTCATTTCAGAAATGCGAGCAGATTTCAAGCACTTTCTATTTATTTTACTTAAACTGGAATAATATACACACAAAAATAAATTGATTATTGGATGTACAGATTTTTTTAGGCTAAGCGATTAAACAATTTATGTGGGCTGAATTTAAACAAACAAAATTAAATTTAGTAATGTTTAACATAATTTGTTTGTTTAAATAAAGCTTATATAAATTGTTTGCAACAATTTGCAGTGAATCATTTTTTTCACTGTACAACTAATGTATATTTTACAGTAAAACAAATCTAATATCACACTGTTAAAATGGGTTTCACAAAATTGATTTGTGTTTCGATGACATGAATGAATTAACTTGTTACGTTGTCAATTAAGTTGTCCTCAAAAAAACTCAAAAATTGTGTGGTTTCTGCTCATTTTATACAAGTAGTACAACATAAATATTTGTTTGAGTGTAATGTAAAATAATGCAAAATTCTAAAATGCAATAGGGGTAGGCATGGGCCGGTATAAGGTTCTGGCGGTATGATAACCTTGGATAAAAAATATCACGGTTTCACAGTATTGTGATTACTGCTCTAATATATATTCTTTTTAAATGTCTGAGTAAAAAACAAAAACTTTTTCCACTTTGAACACAATATATTTTATTTTGAGAAACATTTAAAATATTTTGAAACAGTAAACAAGTAAATAATTCAGTTGAATCATTCACCTCTGTCTTCATTAGTTTCAAAAACACAGATTTCTTTACAATTTAAAATGGTATATTTGGATATCTTTTCTGCTGGAGATACTGTTGTCCTAAAAAAAGAAAAAGAAAAAAAAAAGAAACAAATAAAATCGTATATATACACCATAGGAATGGTATAGCAGAATGTTTTGGTGGTTTTAAATCCTTGACTTTTCCAATCTGCAGTATACCTTGAAAGCTGTTATCATTCCATGCCTAGATAGGGAATGTTTGATTCTGTTATTAGTTGTTGTTTAACTTTAAGGTCGGTGTAATTTTGAGATTTTTATTTTTATTTTTGTTCAAAAAATGTTATCCATACCTAATGCCTAACCTTAAGTCCAACCTTTACTGTAAATTATTCCCAAAATCACAGGATAACAATCATGTACATAACCTGAATTATCCTAAACTTATCATAAACTGTAAATGTGTCCTTTAATTCTGATTGGCTGATAGGAATGTTGTTCCAGAATCACTGTAAATGTCTTGCCTGGTGTAATCACACTAACTTTATTGTTATACTTCATAAACCACAAACAGAGTTGACTATAACAGAGTTGCCATTTTTTGCCATTTTGTGTTTTAGATGCTAACCTCAAAGCAGGCACCACATGTCATGTCTAAAACAGAATTGTATACATTTTCTTAAATTGATTGTTTTTAAAAAGTGAATGAGAAATTAACAAAAACATCACAGTAATAGGGTTGACAAATAATTAATTTACTATTGGTTCGTACTAGACATTTTGTATCAATTGATGAGAGAGAATAATTATGAGTTTTAATGCTTTCCAGAGTTTTCCTCCAGATGAAGTGACATCACTATGAGCAAGTCACATCCTTTGTCAATTAAAGATTGTTATTTCTTTTCATAACTGATGTAACAGAATTGAACAGAACATAGGGACAGACACAACAAAAACTTTGTCAATTACTTAATTTCCATATAAGGCGACACAGTGGCTAAGTGGTTAGCACTGTCATCTCGCAGCAAGATGGCCACTCGTTCGTGTCCTGACTGTGTCAGTTGGCATTTCTGAGTGGAGTTTGCATGTTTTCTTCGTGTTGGCGTAGGTTTCCTCCGGGTGCTCCTGTTTCCCCCACAGTCCAAACACATGTGCTATAGGTGAATTGAATAAGCTAAATTGGCCGTAGTGTATGAGGGTGTGTGAATGTGAGTGTGTATGGATGTTTCCCAGTACTGGGTTCCAGCTGGAAGGGCATCCGCTGCGTAAAACATATGCTGGATAAGTTGGCGGTTCATTCCGCTGTGGCCACCCCTGATGAATAAAGGGACTAAGCTGAAGGAAAATTAATGAATTTCTAAATAATACAGAAATTAGATATTTCATGTAAATGTTTAGAGGGCGACGCAGTAGGTAGTGCTGTCGCCTCACAGCAAGAAGGTCACTGGTTCGAGCCTCGGCTGGGTCAGTTGGCGTTTCTGTGTGGAGTTTGCATGTTCTCCCTACGTTCGCGTGGGTTTCCTCTGGGTGCTCCGGTTTCCCCCCACAGTCCAAAGACATACAGGTGAATTGGGTAGGGTAAAATTGTCCGTAGTGTATGTGTGTGAATGACTGTGTATGGATGTTTTCCAGTGATGGGTTGCAGCTGGAAGGGCATCCGCTGCGTAAAACATATGCTGGATAAGTTGGCGGTTCATTCCGCTGTGGCGACCCCAGATTAATAAAGAGACTAAGCCGAAAAGAAAATGAATGAAAGAATGTAAATGTTTATTTAACATTTATTCATTTATATTATTTCCACCTTAGTCCCTTTATTATTGAGGAGTCTCCACAGCGGAATGAACCGTCAACTTATCCACCACATGTTTTACGCAGTGGATGCCGTTCCAGCTGCAACCCATCAGTGGGAAACACCCATACACTCTTGCATTCCCACACATACACTACGGACAATTTATCTAACCCAATTCACCTATAACGCATGTCTTTGGACTTGTGGGGGAAACCGGAGCACCTAGAGGAAACCCACGTGAACGTAGGGAGAACATGCAAACTCCACACAGAAACGCCAACTGACCCAGCCGAGGCTCGAACCAGCGACCTTCTTGATGTGAGGCAACAGCGCTACCCACTGCACCATCGCGCTGCCCTGTTTATTTATTATAGTAGTAGAGTAAACATATAATACATGAAAATGTAATTATGTTATGATAAAATAAGCTGAATGTATGATTCGGTAGACATAAACAATCTAAAATATGTATAGTGGGAGATTTTAAGTTAAATGTTCAAGGTAAAAATGTCCTTAAATACACATGCAAATGTAATTTTTAGTCGATATAATTTGGGTTAATATTCAAAGCGGTTTTTATTAAAGTTTTTGTTTTTGAGAAATGATAGGGTAATTAGGTTAAATGCAAAATGTGCGTAAGTGTCATCTAGTCTTTCTAAAAGTTTGTGATTTATTGATTATAATCACTCAGGCTGGTTTCTATTTAAATATGCGTCATAAATATGCATGTGTTTTGATTACTGTATAACTATATATGAGTACCTGCATTGTGTGTGTGTGTCTGTGTTGTTTTCCTTTTGGAAGTTAAACACTCTCGCCACATTTTCCTCATTTATCTCACTTCTGTCAAACTGTGTTTGTGGTCTTTGGACATGTTTAAAAGAACGTCACATTCAAGAACCAAACAAAGCTGAAAACAAAACATGGCAACATGGGCATATGTGTGAGATTTGGGTAGATCTGTTTATTTGATGAAAGCACCATGAACTGATGAATGATTTTAGCTTTCTAATAGACAGGAAAAAAGTAGGAAAAGAGTGTTATTTATCAGGTCAAAGATGGGATGTCACATTTTGGTGTTTGCTTCAGATTTAAAAAAGCATGTTAAATACAAATAAATGGGTAGTTTTGGGGATAGATACGCAAGAATGAAAATTATATCATTATTTCCTCTACCTCATGTGGTTTAAACCCATTATGAGCTTATTTCTTCTTGAACACAAAAGAAGATTTTGAAGAATGCTTGTTTCTGACACCAATTGACTTTAATAGTAGTAAATTTAGAAAGGGGCATTCTTCAAAACATCTTCTTTTGTGTAGCTTCGCTATGGCTAAACGCTGATTTATATTTCTGTGTCAAGTGCATGCGTATGCTCCGGCGCAGATGCCGACACTGACGTGCACCTCTTAAAACATGTAACTACACCTCGCAACAACGCGTAGCGCAAGCTCTGTGATTGGTCGGTTTGGTACTGGTGACAAGTGTGGGCGGTGCTGAGAGCTGCGAGCCCGATGAAGCGAGTAATATGTGAGAAATACTACAGTAAGAACTTTACCAATGAGTATTTGATGCATTTGTTGTGGAGCTCACACACAATGTTGTTACAAAGTTCACGCACACACACACAGACACAGGCACACACACACACACAAACAGCGTGCGCATTTAGCCTTGCACTGTCTTTGCACGCAAATGTGACAGGATACAGGTTAATATCCACTGCTGGATGGATATCTGTTACGTTAATGTACAAAATAAACCTGATTTAACGTCCACAAACCGGGATTGAAGCGTTTTCTTGTATAATTGTTCTGACATGCAGCTGTAGTGATGAAGTAAAGCTGAAGTAAATCGCTGTAATTCATTAACATGCACTGTTTTAAAAGATTTTAAACTTGTAAAACTCACTCTTGAACACATTTGATGATGATTGATGATCCTAGCAAACTGAACAGACTTTTTATTCCCGGTTACTTTGCGCACGTCCTGTCTTGTTGATAGGATTATAAACGTTACTACGGAGACATGTTAATACGCAGCTGTCAATCAATTTGGTGGGCGGGGGGGACCGCACTCCTACGTAAAGTTGCGGTTGGTCTTAAAACCGCTCCAATTGGTCCACCGTTTTTATGTTGTTAAATTGAAAAAAAAAAGGACTGGGTGTGTTTATATCACCCCAATATGACGGTCTATACACTATACCTACACATATGTCTGTCCAAACAGCTTGAAAAGTAGATTTTTCACCATAGGTGCCCTTTAAGTACTTCATGTTGTCCTAACACAAATTGATTGTGTGTTTTTTACAGTGTACATTTTTTAATGCAAAGTTTAACTTAATTTTTTATTCAGTTTCATTTCTTAAAATTTATATGATTTGAAAAGTTAATTTATTTTAACTAAAAAAAATGAAGGCAGCAGATTTTTCTTTTTTAAAGGTGCAGTAATTATTCAGTATCTTGAATTTTTCTATTTTTCACTTTTTAGTGATTGTCTCATGTAAAATTGGCAAATGCCACAGCCATATCACCCTGCAGCCCAAGACCGGTTACTCACTGAAGCTAAGCAGGGCTGTGCCTGGTCAGTACCTGGATGGGAGACCACATGGGAAAACTAGGTTGCTGTTGGAATGGAGGTCAGCAGGGGGTGCTCATCCTGTGGTCTGCTGGAGTCCTAATGCCCAAGAATAGTGAAGGGGACACTACACTGTCAGTGAACGCCGTCTTTCGGAAGAGACGTTAAACCGAGGTCCTGACTCTCTGTGGTCATTAAAAATCCCATGGCACTTCTCGTAAAGTAAAAGTGCCCTGGCCAAATCCTTAACCATCATGGCCTCCCAATCATCCCCATCCACCGAATTGGCTCTATCACTGTCTCTCCACTCCACCTATAGCTCTGGTAAGCGCACTGGCGCCGTTGTCCTGTGGCTGCCGTCGCATCATCCAAGTGCTGCACATTGGTGGTGGTGTGGAGAGTCCCCCTGTCATAAATGTGAAGTGCTTTGGGTGTATGGCCATATACGATAAATGCGCTATATAAATACACATTACATTACAAAAATGTCTGATTTTCTGCTCCAAAAACATAAAATCAAATGAAAGACTTTTGAAAACTCCAAGTCCTCTTTGACCCTCATGTGTCTCTTATGCAACACATTGATTGTCCAGTCCGCTCATTAAAATATAATACAGTAACTGAGACCAAGTTGGAAACTATCTTTATCCCAGTGTGCTTGTGCGTCTCACCCTCGAAACTTGATTTAGTATCAGAAGCCGGAAAGAGGAAAGAGACGGGAATAATGTGCTGATATCCGACTTCACCAATCGGATAAGAGACACCAATACAGCTCAGCCCAATAGACTGCACTTCCTGAGAGATATAATGCAATCTCGAAGATCAGATGTCCTCTTGGAAACAGTAGGATCCACATCACTAGACCAACTAAAAGACCAGTGGATTATCCTTAGTCATTAAAGACAGAAAACTACAGGAGTTGCTCCATAGGAAGTGGAAGTTACACAGAAATAATTAGCTTGAACACGATAGACTCGTCTGTTCTGAAATAACTACTGTATCTATCTGCCAGAAATAAATATTTCAGTCTGCACTTAAAAGTTAAGTTTCTCAGTGTTTGATGGCGCTTATTGAAGACTCCACGACATAGTCAACCCCTAATTGATTTCTCTTTCAGTCAGCGTGGAGAAAAAATATCACAAATGTACACTGGCAAGCTGTGAGGAAGGCAGAGTCAAGAATAGTTCACTGGAAAATGAACTTTCTGTCATTATTTACCTTAGCTCATGTTGCTCCAAATCAGTACGCTTTTTGTTGTTGTTGTTGTTGTTGTTTTCTCAACTTTTCCAAATCTGTCAAACTCTCCGAAACACATTTAAAGCAGTCTAATCAAGAAGTTTGTACAGGGACGAATGTGAAGTGGGTTGTGCAACTTGCAAGTGCATTAATGCCGTATGAAAAACAAAAATAAATTGTGAGTGGGCATAATTTGGATCTAGCAATAATTTGGATGTATTGTAAGTGCTGCTGAGTCTGGTCTGACTCTGTGGCAGTTTAAGATTGGCACAAACCACAACATAATCAGGCTGATTTTGAGCCAGGTAGTGCCACGGTCATCTCAGTGGTTTATTTTATCATATTTTTCTGTAGTTTAAAGGTGTGTTAAGGGGCATTCACACTTTCTTTGCATCTAAAAACGCGAGATGCAGTGTTCAGGTGCCTTGTTAAGCTCCGTGTGAAATCAAAATGTACAATGTTTGTAAAGCGCACATTGTAATCCTTTAGGTGAGCAATTAATCAAGTTTATTCGTTCGTTCATTTTCCTTTGGCTTAGTTTCTTTATTCATCAGGGGTTGCCACAGCAGGATGAACCGCCAACTTATCCGGCATATGTTTTACGCAGCGGATGCCCTTCCAGCTGGAACCCAGTACGGCCAATTTAGATTTTATTCAATTCACCTATAGCGCAGGTCTTTGGACTGTGGGGGACATGAGAACATGTAAACTTCACACAGAAATGGGTTAGGGTTAGGAAAATGAGCATTCATCATTAGCTCAATAGAGTCATTAGTGTGTGCTTGTCTGCCTTCAAATAAGCAAAAGCTTTCTTGTCCTTTTTCGTGGCTTTCCTTGTTTTTATAGCTTGCTCTAGTTATGGAATTAATGGAATGGAAGTGATATGAAGGACAAGTGGGAGAAAAAATAGTAGACGAGGGAACATTAGGTTCTAAGGTTGGAAGCCTAACTTTAAGAAGTTGACTTCAGAACCGGGTTTATTTCACGGTTGTCTAGCATGCATTTTTACACCCATATAGACAGTGTCACTTGCATTAATCAATAAACAATGTAAAACTGGCACTATAGGACTCTTCTGAGCCAGTTCATTTTTAGTAAATTAAAAGCATATACAAAAAACAAAAGGGGAAGGGAAGTTTAATTCCAGAACTAAATACTCTTGCGAGTTGGTCCTTTTTAGTGAACACATAAAACATATATTGTAGCATATTCAAGACTAAAACCAAAATTAAGTTCAGTTTCAAAATGAATGAGCTGATTCTTTCTAGTAAATCAAAGCATGTACAGCACAAAAACGTGAATTCCATTTCATAACAAATGATTCAAATGAATCGGTTCTTTAAAGTGAATCAAAAGCAAAGCTAAAATGTGAATTTTAATTGCAAAACCAATTACTCTTATGATTCATTCACATACCTTTACACTACAAAACATGTAAAGTTTGATTCCAGCATGAATGACTCATATGAATCAATTCTTTATAGTAAATCAAAAACACTTAGGGCTCTATTTTAACGATCTAGGCGCAAAGTCTAAAGCGCATGGCGCAAAAGCATTAAGGACGTGTCCGAATCCACGTTTGCTATTTTAAGGATGGTAAAATATGTTTGTTTTGGTTTATACTGGAGCACCCGGAGGAAACCCACACCAACATGGGGAGAACATGCAAGCTCCACACAGAAATGCCAACTGACCCAGCCAGGACTCAAACCAGCAACCTTCTTGCTGTGAGGCAACAGTGCTAACCACTGAGCCACCGTGTCCCCCCAATGCAAGTTAATCCACTGAAATCCACTTTTGGTATTTTTTTTTTTAACTTAAATCAAAGTCTGATCATTTGCTACTGTGTTTGGCGTGGTGTTCCTCAGCCACAATATTCTTAACCACACTCCTCTTACTGTTAGTTTGCTATAAGGAAACAATGCGCAAAAAGAATGCCCAGCCCCTTATTCAATATTCTATTTAGACAAAATAATAGATGAAGGTCTGAAAATCAAGCAACATACTTACTTTGTCCTGCTCTTATCATAGTTTATATAATAAGTTTTATATATTTTAAAGACCCTGTTAAATGTTTTTAGTCATTTACAATATATTATAATCTCTTATTCTTTATCCTGTTCTTATTTAAACCTATAATTAATAAGCGATTATGATAAATTGTATATATTTTTAAGGACTAAAACATCTAACAGGGTAGAACCTGTTAGTTTAAAGGAAAATGGCAATAAATAACTGCAAATAATTAGCATCTTAGTGCTGAAAATGAGCATTTTGAGTCTTACTCTATGACATCAAATGATTCTTTGTCTAAATATGGCCAAAACTACTTTTCAGTAAATGATATTTTAGTGGGTGTGTCATGTTAAACATGGTAAAAATGTAGGATTTTCCAATATAATATTCCAAAATCACGCTGCTCTTACAGTTAGTTTGCTATGAGGGAATGATGTACAAAAAAAAAATCCCTGCCCCCTAATTAACATGTATAGCCAGCCTTACACTTCAAATTTGGCACACAGATAGAGGACAGACAGATCAAAACCACAGCAAATTTATAGTTTCTAACTCAATCCCTCTAGCGCCACCAACTGTTCAAAATAGAGTATATGCCATGAAAATGTTTGGTTGTTGGTCTGGTTTTCTTGAATATTTGAACTATATTCTGATGAGGTAGACAAAAAGTAAAACAAACTGTACTTGATTAGTTGATGAAGTTGTTTTCAAATAAAATTTGACAAGCTAGAAGGATACACTTACACTGTAAAAAGTGATTAGTTACTTAAAGCGAGTAAACCAGTTTCCTTAAAAGTAACAAGTTGACTTTACAAAAATAATGTACAGTTGAAGTCAGAATTATTAGCCCCCCTTTGATTTTTTTTTCTTTTTTTATATTTCCCAAATTATGTATAACAGAGCAAGAAAATTTTCACAGTATGTCTGATAATATTTTTTCTTCTGGAGAAAGTCTTATTTGTTTTATTTCGACTAGAATAAAAGCAGTTTTTAATTTTTTAAACACCATTTTAGCACAAAATTATTAGCCCCTTTAAGCTATATTTTTTTCTGATAGTCAACAGAACAAGCCATCGTTATACAATAACTTGCCTAATTACCCTAACCTGCCTAGTAAACTTAATTTATCTAGTTAAGCCTTTAAATGTCACTTTAAGCTGTATAGAAGTGTATTAAAAATATCTAGTCAAATATTATTTACTGTCATCAAGGCAAAGATAAAATAAATCAGTTATTAGAAGTTAGTTATTTAAACTATTATGTTTTTGAAAACGTAGTGTCGTGGACATTTCTGGAGACCGCGAAATACGTCCCGGGAGGTACGTATTTTTGCAGTTTTCGTGAATACGCAAGAGGCCGCTGTGTGCACTTTTTCCGTTTGCGCCCGCTGTTCTCGCGTAAACCGACCAGAGCCACTGTCTGTCTGACTGAATGATTGACTGAGCGACCGGCCAATCGACTGACCCACTCTCCTTCTTCCCTAAACCCAACCAATATTACCGATTGACCTGCCTACCCACATACTTCCCTAAACCCAACGGTTTACAAAAGCCGTCCAGAAAAATAAAAGCCCTCGTCTGATTTTTACCACGTTTTCGGATTTTACAACGTTCTCAGCCTGTTGTCGTTCATTTTTTTTTTGGATTCTGTTTTTGTCTTACCTGATTTGTGGAACCGCTCTTCCCTGGACTCAAACCCGGTCATCGTCGTCATCGTCGTTGTCAACTCCTCTCTGCGTCTTAAGTCCGCCGACGTACACGACGAGCTAACGGGACAAACTGGTTGAAGCGGGAAAGGCCTCCACATGGAGGAAAGCGGTCAGCCGGTAAACGCCAAAAGGAACGGCGTCATACTGCCCCATAGCGTTCGCTTAAAAAATGAAATGCAGCCATACATCCCTCCGGCTACATAATTCGCGGCCTCCAGAAACGTCCATGGGACTACGTTTTCAGAATGAGGCTGGGTTGAAATAAACAGGGGGGGGTAATAATTTAAGGGGGCTAATAATTCTGACTTCAACTGTAAGTAAACCCATTGTAACTTGAAACTGTCGACTTAATGTTTTATAATTATGCTAATTGAACTCACTTTTTTAAAGTCAACTCATCCCTTTTTACAGTGTCAGACTATTTTAGCACGTCTGTTTTCAAATAATTACTGTAATTATTACAATATTACATATTTGGTGCTTGTATTGAATTTAGAAGACACACTGGAGTTTGTAAGAGCAGATTTATTTTAGATACTGCATGTCATGTTGCTAGATACAGAAAAGCTGGGGAAAAAAACAAATATAATGAAGGTGTATTGGAAAAAAGTGATTAGTTTACTTTTTATTTAAAAAAATTGAGTACAATTAGCATAATTATAAAAAGGCAGTCAACTTGACAGTTCTAAGTTACAATGGGTTTACATACATTATTATTGTAAAGTCAACTTGTTGCTTTTAAGGGAATTGGTTTACTCGCTTTAAGTAACTAATCACTTTTTACAGTGTTATAATGCTGGGTTCTACACAATTAATTTGTGTTGGGACAACATGAAGGAAATAAGTCAGCTTGTTAGTTGTTACAAATTTAAATGGATTGAACATAAAACAATTAAGTTGTCACAAAATAAACAAGAATTCTTTTTTAAAAACAAGGGTTGTTTAATTTTTTTTTTGCAACATTTTGATGTGTTTAGACCAAATTTGGTGTGTGTGATGACAACAAAGACCTGAGGTTACCTACATAATTTCAGCACAGTGACAGAAAGCGGTCGTGAGATATGCAAAAATGTTATTTTATGCCAAAAATCTAGATTTGTTATCTTTCTACACTCAAACAAAATGACTTTTGCGGCTCAAGCTACTTACTGTATTTAATATGAGTTGAACCAACACAATTCTTAATTCTTTTTTTTTTTTTTTTTTGGAACAACTTAAATGTTTTATGTTCAAGCCTCTTAAGTTTGTAAAAAACGATTAAGTTAACTTAATCAAATTGTGTTGAAACAACATTAAGTAATTTTGTGGAATCCAGCATATTTTACAGTGTACACTAAAATTTGCTGAATTCACTGTTGTACTAAAACAAATCCTTCATGTTGTCCCAACACAAACCAATTAAGTTAACATTTTTCTTTCACAACTTGAAGTGGATTAAACATAAAACAAATAAGTTGTCCCAAATAAATCTCAAGAATTGTGTTATTTTGGCTCATCTTAAACAAGTTTGAACAATTGAACGAATGGAATTTAACTACAGCAGTTTGAACTGTAGTTCTGCCGAATGACCAAAAAAAGTTATCAGTATGACTGTGAAAAACTGTACATTTAAGCCAGCAGCTAGCTCTCTGCAACTCTCACATGGTCGCCCACTGATGTTAAGCAGGGCTGTGCCTGGTCAGTACCTGGATGGGAGACCACATGGGAAAGCTAGGTTGTTGTAAAGTGGTGTTAGTGAGGCAAGCAGGGGGCACTCATCCTGCGGTCTGTGTGTGTCCTAATGCGACAGTATAGTGAAGGGGACTCTATACTGCTCAATGAGGGCCGTCTTTCCAATGAGACGTTAAACCGAGGTCCTGTGGTCGTGAAAAATCCCAGGATGTCCTTCAAAAAAGAGTAGGGGTTTAACCCGGCATTTACCCACTGGCCTCTGTCCATCATGGTCTCATATCATAATTGGCTTCATCACTCTGTCTCCTCTCCACCAATCAGCTGGTGTGCGGTCTGGTGCAATATGGCTGCTGTCGCGTCATCCATGTGGATGCTGCACACTGGTGGTGGATGAGGAGATTCCCCCTAATGTGTAAAGCACTTTGAGTGTCTAGAAAAGCGTTATATAAATGTAAGGAGTTATTGTTAGTTGTAGTCAAAACATTCCTCTGCAATCTTATATCAAAAACAGACATAAGGGCAGTTTTAATGACAAAAAATGTGGGAGAGCATTGCGATTATGTGATTGTATTATATTGCAATAGGGAGCAGTTAAGTGTTGTTGTTAAATCAAAACTATGGGGATGATCTCTAATGCAAAACACAAACATATACAACTGTATATTATTGCATTTGTGCATCTTTAACCAGATGCCCTCTGCATATGGAGTTTTGAAAGCTCGGAAGCAGTGAATCATTTTGCCATGTAGGTTCAAATGATTCAAGATTTCAAACGCTTCTTCCATCTCAACCTTTGACTAATTCACAAACAAATGATGCATATGAATCATTCAGAGCTTTACAAATTCAGAGCTTTACTTCAACCTGATGAATGGCGCTCTGAATAAATTCATCAAATCTTTCAGGACGGCTTCTGAATCAGCATGTGACTCATGCATAAAAATGACTCCTTCATCATTAGCTCAATAGAGTCATTAGTGTGTGCTTGTCTGCCTTCAAATAAGCAAAAGCTTTCTTGTCCTTGTTCGTGGCTTTCCTTGTTTTTATAGCTTGCTCTAGTTATGGAATTAATGGAATGGAAGTGATATGAAGGACAAGTGGGAGAAAAAAATAGTAGTTGAGGGAACATTAGGTTTTAAGGTTGGAAGCCTAACTTTAAGAAGTTGACTTCAGAACCGGGTTTATTTCACGGTTGTCTAGCAAGCATTTTTACACCCATATAGACAGTATCACTTGCATTAATCAATAAACAATGTAAAACTGGCACTATAGGACTCTTCTGAGCCAGTTCAGTTTAGTGAATTAAAAGTGTATACAAAAAACAAAGGGGAAGTGAAGTTTGATTCCAGAACTAAATACTCTTGTGAGTTGGTCCTTTTTAGTGAATACATAAAACATGTATTGTAGCATATTCAAGACAAAAACAAAAATTAAGTTCAGTTTCAGAATGAATGAGCTAATTCTTTCTAGTAAATCAAAGCATGTACAGCACAAAAACGTGAATTCCATTTCATAACAAATGATTCAAATGAATCGGTTCTTTAAAGTGAATCAAAAGCAGAGCTAAAACGTGATTTTTAATGATCTAGGCGCAAAGTCTAAAGCACATGGTGCAAAAGCATTAAGGACGTGTCGAATCCACGTTTGCTATAAAGCTAGATTTATACTTTCGGCTGGCGCCGCATCGCGCACCTACGCTGACTGCGCGCGCACCTCACGAAACGGACGAGGCTTTTATACTTGCCACGTTCGCCGTTGTGATATTCTTTAAAACGACAGGGGGCGGTCAAAAGAACCTGACCGTAAGGTCAGACGGATAAACAGAGAAGTAGAAAGTTTCCGGAACTACGTCATATCATTAATATCATTCAAGATTTTTAAACTAATTATTTTTATCGTCTTTATAACCATTCAAGATTTTTTTTTTATCAAATTTAATGCATCACTTGCTTTTGTTCATATCTCGGACAGTTTTACCTATTAAAATTTATTAAAATATTATTGACAACAGAACATGGGTTCCTCTACAAATATATTTTTTATTATGGCAAGAATAAAAGGGAACTAGCAGATGCGTCGAGTATAAACCAGGCTTAAGGATGGGAAAATATGGTCTGCGCCCCAGCGCATGGTCTAACAAGGTTGTACTTATTCTCTTAATGAGTTATGGTTGTGTTTTGAGCATAACGTGCATTAAACCAATCAGAGTCTCATCTACCCTTTCCTTTTAAGAGTCAGTTGCATCGCACCATGGCGCATTTGATATTTACATGGCGGACATTGTATGTGGGGAAAACAGAATGCTTCACTAGCGAGAAAACAGTTAAACAGAGCAGCATCTGCAGCGCGAGGATAAAGTACAAGCCTCCTCAGTTTGGCCTCTTTACTTTGTTTTTTACTTTTACTCTTTACTTTTCTCCTTTACTTTGGTGGAGTAAGGAAACAGTGTTGTACTCACTCCACCAAAGACATCCATTAGCCTACATATTTAATTTTGTTTGTAAAGCACAAAGATTTGTATCAAAATTATTTCTAAATTCAGTTCTAATTTCCAGCAAACGAATAAATGAACAATAATAATGAAGTGTGGTCAAGTTATATGCAAACACACGTCCTGTTTTTATGTCCCATGTGGTGATGCACACGTCTCCAAAACCCGACAGGTGGACAAATCTAAACTTGTTTTTATAAAAACAAATATAAAGATAATAAATAATACTGTTACTAATAATAACATTATTCAAATGCAAAATGTCATGAATAAACTGAAAAAAGTCTCCAGAGATAGGCATGGAGGTAGTGTTTTTTATATTTATGTAGTAAATAATAATCTTTGTAACATTTTAATCCTTTAATTGTTTTCATATGTAAAGATATTTGTGTATTGCTGTACATCCTGTGTGTGTTAAGCAATGTGTAAGCGCTTGGACCTGCATAGGCGCATAACTAACGCACTCTGCGCTGGACTTTAGACCAGCTTTTACTTGGTCAATGGCGCAGTCTATTTCAGTTCCAGTTTCAGTTCCAGTTTCAGTTTGAACTATTTCAGTGTGCCTTAACACACCTCCTTTATAGACAGTAGTGATCCGCGGATGGCGGTTAAATCCGCGGGTGCTGCGGATAATCCGCGGGTCGGGTAATAAAAAAATACATTATGATTAATTGCGGGTGGGTCGCAGGTGGATGTAGCGGGTCATAGCAGTTGACCAGCAAAAAAGCAGAGAGTGGACTTCGCAGAATGTGAAGATGAGAGACGCCCAAAATAATGGATGAAGTGCAAGAGTACTGTGCTAACTTAAGTTAGAGGAGTCATCAGAGGGAAATCAGCTATCGTTCTGGGAGAAACAAAATAGCTTATTTACAGGACTGCAGCGCCTTGCAAGGAGAAGCTTGTGCATTCCTGCAACAAGCGGTTCGCGCGAACGCTCATTTAGTGCAGCCAGCCGTGTTTTTGAGGCGAGGCGGAATCGCCCGAATCCAGGCACAGTAGATGCTATTCTGTTTTTGCACAGTGTTAAGAAAAGGGCCAAGTACACACAACATAGCTGCTGTTTAGGCTGAAGGGACGCCGTTTTTGTTCTCTTTTTCCTGTAAAAGCTGAATCTGCTGTTAATAACGAATGATCCACTGTGACCTAAGTTGCAGGAGAGGGGAAATAGTGTGGCCGCTTTAGGACTGCTTTTACAGGAGTTGTAGTCCATAGCGAGGGGCATTGTGGGTAGTATAGTTCGACATGCATGCTGTGTGATGTGAGCTCTCGCTGTGTGCTGTGCGTGCGGTGAATTAGAGGGAGAAAGTTTTATCCGGTTTTGTTTTATGTTTACTTCAGTAATTCCACCCGGGAGCTATTTTGCACTGTGAACCTGAAAACACTGAAATAAGTAAAAGAAGGGCATGCATCGAGTACTTTTGTCCGTCTCATCATTTGATCGAGCATGAATTAACGAGCTGTTACTCTGCCGCTGGACATTGCGGAGAAAGTTACACCTATCATCATGCTTAAAACAAAGAATTAGAATTATTAAAGTGGCGATCGGGTGCGGGTCGGGTGCGGATATATATATCAGAAAAAATAATATGTGCGGGCGGGTGGCGGGTGGATGATTAGAATGAAGGAGCGGATTCGGGTGACATTTGAGCTGATCCACGCATCTCTAATAGACAGGCACACCCATGAGTCCACAAAGTAGCACAGATAGATTTGCTGTTTAAACAATGTGGCGCAAAACGTGAAAATTAGAGTAACGCTGGTCAAAAATAAGCAACAAATCGCGCCAAATATGTTTTGCACAATATTGCGCTGGGCGTTTAATAGGACCCTGAGAGTTTTAAAAGAAAAAAAAGGAAATTTTGATTCCAGAATAGATTACTCTTACAGTATGATTCATTTATAGTGAATCAAAAACATACATACCTGTACACCACAAAAAGATTCATTCTTGAATAAATAACCCTTTTGAGTTGTTTTTGTAGTGAATAAAACAACTCATACTGGATCAAATCTTATGTAGTAAATCAAAAATATAACGTTAATGAATATGAATGAAATTTGAAATTTACATTATATATGTACCATTACATAGTATATACAATTGAAGTCAGAATTATTAGCCCCCCTTAGATTTTTTTTTCTTTTTTTAATATTTGCCAAATGATGTTTAACAGAGCAAGGAAATTTTTACAGTATGTCTGATAATGTTTTTTTTTCTAGAAAAATTATTATTTGTGTTATTTCGGCTAGAATAGAAGCAGTTTTTAAAAACCATTTTAAGGTCAAAATTTTTAGCCCCTTCAAGCTATATTGTTTTGATTGTCTACAGAACAAACCATCGTTATACAATAACTTGCCTAATTACCCTAACCTGCCTAATTAACCTAATTAAGCCTTTAAATGTCACTTTAAGCTGTATAGAAGTGTCTTGAAAAATATCTAGTCAAATATTATTTACTGTCATCATGACAAAGATAAAATAAATCAGTTATTAGAGATGAGTTATTAAAACTATTATGTTTAGAAATGTATTGAAACAATATTCTCTCCTTTAAACAGATGTTGGGGGAAAAATAAACAGGGCGGCTAATAATTCAGGGGGGCTAATAATTCTGACTTCCAAAATGGACTCCTATGAATCAGTTCTTTAAAGTGAATCAAAAGCACATTAACGAACTAAAAAGTGAATTTTAATTCCAGAACATATTACTTTTCTGATTCATTTTATTGTGAATCAGAAACATATGTATCTCAAAAATATTGTTAAATTCAGTTTTAGAATAAATGACTCTTATGAAATATTTCATATGCTTGCAGTACAGTATATGAATAGTATGGTCCTACTTTTGAACAAGTCTCTCTTATGAATCTTTTTAATAAATCAAACACAATTTAAATCAAATCAAATCTTATACAGTTGAAGACAAAAAGATCAGACCTTCTGTGAAATTTTAATTCTTTTTCAAATATTTATTTGATAAGTGCTGTTCAAGAGAGCAAGGAAAATGTTCACAGTATTTCCTATTATATGTTTTCTTGTGGACCTGAATGTAACACTTTTTTTTAATCATTATATTATTAGACCCTTTAAGAAGTTATATATTTTTTTCAATTTTCTACAGAACAAACCACTGTTATCCAATGACTTGCATAATTAACTTAACTTGCCTAGTTAGTATAATTAGCCTAGTTAAGCCTTTAAATTCCACTTTAAAACAAATACTAATATCTTAACTATCAAGTGTGTGATGCAGGACTGCCAGACTCAAGAACTCTTTTTTTTCCCCATCAGCTATCAGACTTTTAAACGAATAGCCAGTGGACATAATCAGTTTCATTTATTTATTTATTTTTGGAGCATATGGACAAACTGTACATTGTTTACACTCTACTGAATGGCTAGATCTGCTCAGTGGCACATTAAAGTATATTGTTCGTCTCAGTTTGCACTATTATTGCATACAACTGCACTCAATCTTCTCTTACACATAAGCCAATTGCACTAGTCACTTTTTGCATAATAAGCACAATTTTAAACAACTACTGTACATTGTTTACATCTGCTTACATTACTCCACAATCAGTATTATATATTGTTTACATTCATGGATATTGATACATACAGTTGAAGTCAGAATTATTAGCCCCCTGTTTATTTTTTCCCCCATTTTCTGTTTAACGGAGAGAAGATTTCTTCAACACATTTCTAATCATAATAGTTTAATAACTCATCTCTAATAACTGATTTATTTGATCTTTGCCATGATGACAGTAAATAATATTTGACTAGATATTTTTCAAGACACTTCTATACAGCTTAAAATGACATGTAAAGGCTTAACCAGGTTAATTAGGTTAACTAGGCAGGTTAGAGTAATTAGGCAAGTTATTGTATATTGATGGTTTGTTCTGTAGACTATCGAAAATATATAGCTTAAAGGGGCTAATAATTTTGACCTTAAAAATATTTTTTACAAATTCAAAACTGCTTTTATTCTAGCTGAAATAAAACAAATAAGACTTTCTCCAGAAGAAAAAATATTATCAGACATACTGTGAAAATTTCCTTGCTCTGTTAAACATCATTTGGGAAATATTTAAAAAAGAAAAAAAATCAAAAGGGGGGCTAATAATTCTGACTTCAACTGTATATCTTCATAGTTATACTTCTGTTACTTCTGTGTGTACATATATATATATATATATATATATATATATATATATATATATATATATATATATATATATATATATATATATATATATATATATATATATATATATATATATATATATATATATATATATGTGTGTATGTGTGTGTGTGTGTGTGTGTGTGTGTGTATGACATGTATTATGTGTATATTATGTGTATGACTTCACTGTGGATGGCAAAGTAAGAGTTTCCTTGCTGCGCACATGACAATAAACAAATTGAATTGAATTGGAATTGAATTAAACCTATTATGTTGAAAAAAATCTCTGGTTATGGGAAATATTGGGGGAAAAACATAATAACTTTACTTCAACTAAGTGCTAATAATTCAACTTTTACTTCAACTTTACATAAGACATCAACTTTTTTTCACTATTATTCATTCATTCATTTTCCTTTGGCTTAGTCTCTATTTCAGTGGTTGCCACAGTGGTATGCACCACCAACTATTCCAGCATATGTTTTACAAAGCAAATGCCTTTCCAGCCACAACCCAGTACTGGGAAACACCCATACATTCACACCCACACCCACCCACACACAAACAAACACACACACACACACAAACACACACACACACACACACACACACACACACACACACACACACACACACACACACACACACACACACACACACACACACACTACGGACTATTTTATTTTATTCAATTCACCTTTAGTGCATGTCTTTGGACTGTGTGGGAAACCGAAGAAAACCCACACCAACACGCGAAGAACCAACGCAATCTCATGGCAATTCATAACTTTTTGATTTAGTGGCTACTTCATATGAATTCGTACAATCTAATTCGTACAAATTTGTACTATTTGCTCATCACCCAATGACGGTTGGGGTTAGGGGTGGGGTTGGGTGCCACACCTCCTTTTTAAAATTGTACATTTGTCAGCGCCAGTGGTGTAGTGCGTCAACACCTGCACTCCGGTGCTCACGGCGACCCGAGTTCGATTCCGCAACGCGGTCCTATACCGATCCTTCCCCTCTCTCTGCTCCCCATGCTTTCCTGTCAATTGTCTCTACTGTCCTATCAAAAATAAAGGTGAAAAACCCTGAAAAAATAATTATAAAAAAAAAATCGTATATTTTCATACGAATTTGTACAAATTAGCCACTAAACTGACAAAACGTTAAATACTTATGTTTTCTCGTGAGATCAGGCTGGAAGAACATGCAAACTCCAAACAGAAATGCCAACTGACCCAGCCGGGACTCCAACCAGCGACCTTCTTGCTGTGAGGCAACGGTGCTAACCACTGAGCCACCATGCCACACTTTTTACTATTATAAAAGACTAATAATAATGAACAGTCCATTTTCAATCCCTACTCAATCAGCAAGACTTTTTTTTCGAAATATAATCAACAATTCCAACTAATAAGGCTCCCAAAGCACCAAACACACACACAATCACCGTAATCCACCACATACAGAAGCCATGTGTGTGTTATATTTACAGACACGCTCACACATCCAGACTAAATGAATGTAAAAGAGGCTGTTTAAAGAGCCGTACTCTCAGTCTAGGGTTCTCCAGATCTCTGTTTAACTGCTGTCTGGGGGGTCATTGACGGTTCTGCATGAGTAACTGAAAATAACAATCATTCTCCACAAAAAGCAATTATGTCCTCCAGCACCAGGACCCGGCTCGACTCGGCTCATCTCATTGGACCATTAGTGTAACGGTCTGTTACGGTAAGCTGTGATTGGTCAATGGAGCTTGAGTTTCATATAGCTTAAATGAGAACATGTCGCGAGCGTTTGCAGTCAGTCACGCTTAAACTCTCCAAATTGTCTTCAAAATAGTGCAGCTTTACCATTACAGGGCAATATTTTACTGTCAGCGCTGCTGAACAAAAGTCCACATGAAGAATGACCAAGTGAGATGAGACGCTTGTATTCAAAGTGACAATGCGTTCAGTTCTATTGAGTTTTGTAGCCTGTTCACTTCAAGTAAAATGACTTTAAAGGCTATTTTATAACATTTGTATTTATACCAATGCATGATAACAGTGTTTATTATAAGAACGAACTGCAGTTTTTGTATTCAGAATGGTTCTGATTGGCCGTCAAGAATTTTAATGCTATCAGGACTGATTTTCATTAGTCTTCAGGGTTTTTGGCATTCATTAGGATACATTTTGATTGGTCATTAGTTTTTTTTTATAGTACAGCTAGACTGATTTTTGATTGTTTATGAACATTTTAGTGGTAGCATAATGATCCTTATTAGCCCCTATTTGTATCATTAGGATGGATTCTGATTGGCCATCAATGTTTTAACATTCATCATGATAGATTCTGATTGGCTGTCAATGTTTTCAGCAATCATTAGAATGGATTTTCCATGTTTTAACATGTATTATAATGGATTCTGATTGAGAGTCAATGTTTTCAGTGATCATCAGAATAGATTCTGATTGGCCATCAATGTTTTAACATTCATCATGATAGATTCTGATTGGCTGTCAATGTTTTCAGCAATCATCAGGATGGATTCTCCATGTTTTAACATGTATTATGATGGATTCTGATTGAGAGTCAATGTTTTCAATGATCATCAGAATAGATTCTGATTGGCCATCAATGTTTTAACATTCATCATGATAGATTCTGATTGGCTGTCAATGTTTTCAGCAATCATCAGGATGGATTCTCCATGTTTTAACATGTATTATGATGGATTCTGATTGAGAGTCAATGTTTTCAATGATCATCAGAATAGATTCTGATTGGCCATCAATGTTTTAACATTCATCATGATAGATTCTGATTGGCTGTCAATGTTTTCAGCAATCATCAAGATGGATTCTGACTGGTCATTGATGTATTTAACATTCATCAGGACTGATTCTGATTGGCCATTAATATTTTCAGCAGTCATCATGATTGATTCTTATTTGCCCTCGGTTTTATCTATGTTCATAAGGATGGATTCTGATTGGCTGTCAATGTCTTCAGCAGTCATCAGGATGGATTCTCCATGTTTTAACATGTATTATGATGGATTCTGATTGAGAGTCAATGTTTTCAGTGATCATCAGAATAGATTCTGATTGGCCATCAATGTTTTAACATTCATCATGATAGATTCTGATTGGCTGTCAATGTTTTCAGCAATCATCAGGATGGATTCTCCATGTTTTAACATGTATTATTGTATAATGGATTCTGATTGAGAGTCAATAGCCACGTTTTCATTCACCTATTTTTGTGCGCATTTTGGATATGCGCATAAAAAAACAGTTGATGGAAATGCCAAGATGCGCATAAGTTTTGAAAATACACATAAAAAAACGTATGATAAACGTTTTATTCGATAAGAAAAGATGCGCATAAACTGCGATGGAAACACTTTTACCGCATAAATTCCAGAATGCGCATTAAAAAAGGTCATGTGATTTTGTTGTAAGAGATCATGTGATGATAAAAATGTGTGTAAATGGATAAACCAGCAGGCTGAGCACACTGTAAAACATCTGAAATGTTGTTTTGGTCATTCTAAAACGCTGTAATCGTTTCAGTATTAGTGTTATTATATTATTAATGACCTCCAGAATCAAGAGAATCTGTGCTCCACGTCTCACGCCATCCACCTCACGTTCACTGCGTGTCAGGATTGCCTTCTGAGGTGCTAGTCATTTATTAAATGAAGAAAACACTCACGCAGCTTCTCCTACTGCAGCAAATTCCATTTTTACTGTTGATATTTGGCGCCAGTTAGTCAGGAAGTGATGATTTTGTTCGCTTTGACTCGTTGGATGGAAACGCTGCTTTATTGGCACGTCTTTTATGCGATATTCCAGTTTTGCGAATAAAATTAATTCGCATTTTTGGATGGAAACATAGCAAGTGTTTTCAGTGATCATCAGAATAGATTCTGATTGGCCATCAATGTTTTAACATTCATCATGATAGTTTCTGATTGGCTGTCAATGTTTTCAGCAATCATCAGGATGGATTCTGATTGGCTATCAGCATTTTTAATATTCATAAGAATGGATTCTGATCGACCATCAATGTTTTTAGCATTCACCATGATGCATTCAGATTGGCTGTCAGTGTTTTCCGCAATCATCAAGATGGATTCTGACTGGTCATTGATGTATTTAACATTCATCAGGA
This sequence comes from Danio kyathit, assembly GCA_903798195.1. Classification (NCBI taxonomy): domain Eukaryota; kingdom Metazoa; phylum Chordata; class Actinopteri; order Cypriniformes; family Danionidae; genus Danio; species Danio kyathit. The sequence goes on from LR812533.1 coordinate 48,323,681, forward strand.
CTGATTCTGATTGGCCATTAATATTTTCAGCAGTCATCATGATCGATTCTTATTTGCCATCGGTTTTATCTATGTTCATAAGGATGGATTCTGATTGGCTGTCAATGTCTTCAGTGATCATAAAGATGAATTCTGACTGGCCATTGATGTTTTTACTATTCATCAGCGCTTATTCTGATTGGCCATTTATATTTTCAGCAGTCACCCTGATTGATTCTTATTTGCCGTCAGTTATCAATGTTCATAAGGATTAATTCTGATTGGCTTTCAATGTTTTCAGCGATCATCAAGATGGATTCTGATTGGTCCTTTATATTTTCAGCAGTCATCATGATCGATTCTTATTTACCCTCAGTTTTATCAATGATTATTATGATGGATTCTGATTGGCTGTCAATATTTTTAGCGATGTAATGTATTTAAATATTCATAGGTTTTTAATAAAATCTAAATATTAAAAACTTTTAAGGATTTAATATTTTGACTGTACTCAAATGGCCTCCACAGTCACCAAAGCTCAATCCAATAGGCACCTTTGATGTGGTGGAACGGGAGATTCACATCATGGATGAGCAACCGACAAATCTGCAGCAATTGCTAGATGCTATCATGTCAATATGAACCAAAATCTCTGAGGAATATTTCCAGTCCCTTGTTGAATCGATGTCATGAAGGATTAAGGCAGTTCTGAAGGCAAAAGTTTGTCCAACCCGGTACAAGTAAGGTGTACCTAATAAAGTGTATGTTTCTCTTTTTACAAATAGCTCTTTCATATTTATGCTTTGTACAGTTTTTCTATAGCCACATACTCTATATTGAATGTCTTTAAATATTTTCTACTGAATAACTTCGATTTCTCTATAATTTTGATTTTATTGTTATTATTGCCATTATTGCCGCAAGCGGAGCGATGTGTTTGTGCCTTCCATGTGCACCGAGTAGAAAACATCTCATGCCATAGCAGTGAGAGTTGTGCGTGGCTTTCAGTGCAATGTAAACAAAATATTACGTTAGACGAATTATTACAAATTATTAAAATGATTATGTATGTGAGAACGCAGATGATAACAACAATTCATTTAAATACTTACCTAATATAAAGCTTAAATTTACACTGGACGTGATAACCGTGAAACTATGATTATTCTTCAGACAATAATCGTACAACCGAAATCTATAATTGTTACATCCATAATTGTTATGCAGTTCAAGAGAACATGCAGACTCCACACAGAAATGCCAACTGACCCAGGAGGGGCTCGAACCAGCGACCTTCATGCTGTGAGGCAATTGTGATACCAACCGCACCACCGTGTAGTTTCAAAATACAATATATTAACATTTTAATGTAGAAAAATACACAGTGGGTGTCTTAAGGAGCAAAAATACAACATATTGGATCTTATACGCTGTCATCACTCATATTGCAAGTCATATCTCACCGGTCCCTAATTTGGGATCCTTTTCATGAACTCACCCCCATGACAAACTAATTGAATAGCCCTGTCATACTGTGTATGACTCTGTATGCAACACGTAAAAATTGAATTTGAATTGTTAGATATATCGACTAAACAAGACAATCTAAGTAGTAACATAATTGTTTTGCAGTGTGTAAATGCAGAGTTGGTTAGCAATACATTTATTCATTTATTAATTTTCCTTCGGCTTAGTGCCTTATTTATCAGGGGTCACCACAGTGGAATGCACCACTAACTATCCTGGCATATGTTTTATGCAGCGATGCCCTTCCAGCGCTCGGAAACATCTATACACTCTAACAGTCATACATACGCTACATCCAATTTTGTTTACCCAATTCACCTGTAGCGCATGTCTTTGGACTGTGGGGGGAAACCCACGCGAACACATGGAGAACATGGGTTTGCACTACATATACGTTCAAACCTGTAACCACAGCCCAAACCACAACCCTCACATCCTCTACGTCAACCACTAAAACTAAACAAAACCAGCGGAAACAAGGTTCACTCAACAAACTCAAAACACTACACCTTTCACCAGCACGTCTGTCTGCTCGGCGTCCTCGCCACTAATGTAATTGTGGTCTGAACGTTGGGGTCAGCAGCTGAACTTCAGTAGTTGCTGTCTCTGAGGCCTGTATGTACACTATGGATTGGCAGTCAGTCAAACGCAGATCGACTGAACCAAAGCTGTGTTAACATCGGGACTCCATCAGCGCCTTTGACGGTGTGTGTGTGTGTGTGCCGCGTGAGACAGATGTCTTAATCAGAAAAACAGCAGCTTTCATAAGCGGCAATACAAAAAAAGAAAAAATCAATAACAAACATAAAACAGCCTGGAAAACAATACGGCTGGTTGGCATCAGGAAAAAAAAGTGCACTTCACTGAAATGATTGTTGTTTCTTTTGCTCCAGATAGATGTCTATGCTTTTGAACTTTCTTTGCATGAAATCGATGTTCTGCGTCTATTAAATAGATGCCTGTCAGTGGGGATTCGTAGATCATGTGCTAATAAGAGTCATGCTCATCAGGGCGGATTTTCATTGGCTGTCAGGGTTTAACGTTTATTAAGATCGATTTTGACTCATAGTGTTTTCATAGTGCACCTGGATTGATTCTGATTGGCCATTTATAATTTTAGGAGTCATCAGGACGGACTCTACACTAATTGGTCATCAGTATTTTTAACATTCATGAGGACTGATTCTGATTGGTCATTAAAGAGCCCTTATTATGGGTTTTTGAGAATGACCTTTCATGTAGTGTGTACCACAGCTCTAAGTGAAGTGAAATATCCAGATAAGGCTTAAATCTGAAAGTGGACAGTTTTTAAAACTATTGATTCATCTAAAAAAGAGTCGACTCATAGTGGTTTAAATGAATCATCTTAATAACGAGTCTTTAGCTGTTTCGGCGTGACGTGGATACGAAACATAATTGTTGCACGTGCAAATTTAAACCTGCGGCCCGACCACTAACACAGCAGCAAAAACAAACAGATCCTGAAGTCATGAGTCATGAAGACGCTGTGCACTCCTGGATTTTATTGGAAGTGTGAGGGAAAGGATTGGTTCAGAAATCTGCACGCTTACAAAGGGTGATCTATCAGTACACAGCTCATGGATTAGTTTCTTCCTCCATTTTGTAATGGACAGACAATACACCAGGGGTGCGGGCAAAATAAGGACAGTTTAGTAGGCACACAGTCAAACAAAGGCAGGCTGCTGCACGCTGGGCTTCGGGCTGGTGCGCAGCACTGGAAAGGCTTACGAAGGCTCAGGATGAGCGCGATGGGAGCCCGCAGAGATAGCTTGTCAGAGGACAGAGGAGGAGCGCTGTCTCTTCACTCCACTAATAGCTGGTGTGTGGTGAGCGCACTGGCGCCGTTGTCCTGTGGCTGCCGTCGCATCATCCAAGTGGATGCTGCACACTGGTGGTGGTGTGGAGAGACCCCCCTCATGATTGTGAAGCGATTTGGGTGTATGGCCATACACAATAAATGCACTATATAAATACACATTACGTTACATTACATTACAACCCCCAGGCTGGGGATGTGATCATTGGGCAAAGCAGAGTACAGGTAAACCCTGAGAACATGTAACACTTCACGCAAGAGGTGCCACAGCAATGATTGCAAATAGAAAGGATCTACATGTTTTGTTACTTGTAACCGCTTGTATTGTATCAGGTTAACTCTTTATATTCTAATATCGCGTCTAATGCCACGTTGAAAACGCGACGTGTGCTGCTTTGTTTACAGATTTAAATGCATTTGTGAGCTCGTTCCACTGCCGTTTGTCGTTGCTATGGTCACCGTTAGCTGATCCTACACACGAGCAGCGGTCAAGGTTCAGAATAGTTTAGCTTGTGCTGCTGTGTGTATTACTGAATGTGTGTCATACTTAAGAATAGAGCAATATGCTGGTGTTTAACTGCACTGCTTTCGGCGCTGAGGTGTCTGAATAACACTGTTGAGAACCGGGTACTGTTTACTCTGGTGTTAGTAAGTTTACTATGAAGCGTGTTTCGGGCATCCGCTACGATCGGATCCTATACCAATGTTGGCGACCTGGGGGCTTGATAAACCGCGCTGGGCATTTTACTGTCTCGTGCTGAACGCTGTTGACCAATCGCAACAGTCTGTCATCGGTCCAATCAGCGCAGATTAGCTTCGCGCAAAGGAGGGGTTTGGGAACAAATGAATCGCTGAACGATTTATATGGGAGTCGCTGGGATAATTAGGTAAAAATAAATGCATATTATAAGACCATGAAAGTGTTTTTTGACCTTGCATGCATATCAGTATGTTGTTGGAGACCCATAATACCGAAATATGACCCTTTTCAGTGTGTAAAAGGGGCTCTTTAATATTCTCAGCACTCATCACTGTCAATTTTTTCCTTTTTTTCAGTGTTTATAGGATGGATTCTGATTGGCCATTAATGTATTTATTTAACATTCAGCAGGTTGAAACCTGATTGGCTGTCAAGTGTTTTTAGTAATCATGATGGATTCTGATTGGCTGGCAATGTAATATTAATCAGGATGAATTCTGATTGGCCTTCAATGCTTTCAGCGATCATCAGGATGGATTCTGATTGGCTGGAAATGTTTTTTTAATATCCTTCTGAATGAATTTAAATGGCCATCAATATTTTTAACATTCATCAGAGTGAAATCTGATTGGCCTTTTCAATCAGTTTTCAAGAATAGACTCTGATTGACCATTGATTCTAATTAGTCCATTTCATTGGCTGTCAATATTTTCAGCAATTATCAAAATGAATTTTGATTGGCTGGCAATGTTTTTAATATACATCAGGATGAATTCTGATTGGCTGCCAATGTTTTTAGCGATCATTTGGATGGACTCTGATTGGCCATCAATATTTTAAATATTCATCAATGATTCTGATAAGTCATTAATATTTTCGGTGGTCATCACAATCAGTTGTTATTAGACCTTTTGATTGGCTGTCAATGTTTTCAGCAATCATCAGGATGGATTCTGATTGGCTGTCAATGTTTTCAGCAATCATCCGGATGGATTTTGATTGGCTGTCAATGTTTTCAGCAATCATAAGGATGGATTCTGATTGGCTGTCAATGTCATCAGCAATCATCACAATGGATTCTTATTGGCTGTCAATGTTTTCAGCAATCATCAGGATGGATTCTGATTGGCTGTCAATGTTTTCAGCAATCAGGATGGATTCTGATTGGCTGTCAATGTTTTCAGCAATCATCAGGATGGGTAATTATTGCCCATCAATGTTTTAAATATTTATCAGGATGAATTCTTATTGGTCATTAATATTTTCAGCGGTAAGCATGATCAATTCTTATTATCCCACAGTTTAATCAACATTCATAAGAATGGTTTTTAATTGGCTATAAATGTTTTTTAATATTCTTATTGGCTGTCAATGTTTGTCAGTGATCATCAGGATGGATTTTGATTGGCTCTCAATGTTTCCAGCAATCATCAGAATGGATTCTGATTGGCTGGCAATGTTTTTAATATTCATTAGGATAGATTCTTATTGGTCATTAATATTTGCAGCTTTAATCAAGGTTGATTCTTATTAGCCCACAGTTTATCAGGGTTCATAAGGATGAATTCTGATTGGCCAATAACATTTTTAATATTCATCAGGATAGATTTTGATTTGCTGGCAATATTTTTTTATATTGGATAGATAGATTCTAATTGGCTGGCGATGTTTTTATTATTCATCAGGACTGATGTAATGTTTAATATTCATGGTAGATTCTAATTGCCCCTTTAATGTTTATAATATTAATCAGGATGGATTCTGATTGGCTGGCAATATGTTTAATATTGGATGGATGGATTTTAATTGGCTGGCGATGTTTTTAATATTTATCAGTATTAATTTAATGTTTTTAATATTCATCAGGATGGATTCTGATTGGCTGGCAATATTTTAATTTTGGATGGATGGATGGATTCAGATTTTCTGGCAATGCTTTTAATATTCATCAGGATGGACTTTGATTGCCCATTAATGTTTTTATATTCTAATGATGGCTTTCAATTGGCCAGAAATGTTTTCAGCAATGATCAGGATCTATTCTGATTGGCTGGCAATGTTTTTATTATTCTTTATAATTAATTTTGAAAATTTATCAAGATGAATTGTGATTGGCAAGGAATGTTTTCAGGTGTCATCAGGATGGATTCTGATTGGCTGTAAATGTTTTTAGGGATCATCATGATGGATTCTGATTGGCCAGCAATGTTTTTAATATTCATCATGATGAATTCTGAATATTCATCACAATGGATTCTGATTGCCCAGCAATGTTTTCATCAATAATCAGGATGGATTCTGATTGGCTGGCAGCGTTTCTAATATTCATTAGAATGAATTCTGAATATTCATCAGGATAGATTGTGATTGGCTGGGAATGTTTTCAGTGATCATCAGGATGGATTCTGATTGGCCGAAAATGTTTTAAATTTTATTCAGGATGAATTATCATTGGCTGGCAATGTTTTTAAAGTTCATCAGGACAGATTTTGATTGCCCATTAATGTTTTTAATATTCATAATGATGGATTCTAATTGGCCATTAATGTTTGAAACATTCATCAGGATGGATTCTGATTGGTTGGCAATATTTTTAATTATGGATGGATTCTAATTGGCTGGCGATGTTTTTAATATTCATCAGGATGGATTTTGATTGCACATTAATGTTTTTATATTCCTAATGATGGCTTTCAATTGGCCATTAATGTTTTAAACATTCATTAGGATGGATTATGATTGAACCTCAATGTTTGTAATATTCCTCAGGATGGATTCTGATTGGCTGGCAATGTTTTCAGGGATCATCTGGATGGATTTTGATTGAACTTCAATATTTTTAATGTTCCTCTGGATGGATTCTGATTGGCTGGGAATGTTTTTAGGGATCCTTATGATGAATTCTGATTGGCCAGCAATGTTTTTAATATTCATCAGGATGAATTCTGAATATTCATCACGATGGATTCTGATTGGCCGGCAATGTTTTCAGCAATGATCGGGATGGATTCTGATTGGCTGGCAATGTTTCTAATATTCATTAGAATGAATTCTGAATATTCATCAGGATATATTGTGATTGGCTGGGAATGTTTTCAGTGATCATCAGGATGGATTCTGATTGGCTGAAAATGTTTTTAATTTTATTCAGGATGAATTCTCATTGGCTGGCAATGTTTTTAAAGTTCCTCAGGACAGATTTTGATTGCCCATTAATGTTTTTAATATTCATAATGATGGATTCTAATTGGCCATTAATGTTTGAAACATTCATCAGGATGGATTCTGATTGGTTGGCAATATTTTTAATTATGTATGGATGGATTCTAATTGGCTGGCGATGTTTTTAATATTCCTCAGGATGGATTTTGATTGCACATTAATGTTTTTATATTCCTAATGATGGCTTTCAATTGGCCATTAATGTTATAAACATTCATTAGGATGGATTATGATTGAACTTCAATATTTTTAATGTTCCTCTGGATGAATTCTGATTGGCTGGGAATGTTTTTAGGGATCCTCATGATGAATTCTGATTGGCCAGCAATGTTTTTAATATTCATCAGGATGAATTCTGAATATTCATCACGATGGATTCTGATTGGCCGGCAATGTTTTCAGCAATGATAGGGATGGATTCTGATTGGCTGGCAATGTTTTTAATATTCATTAGAATTAATTCTGAATATTCATCAGGATATATTGTGATTGGCTGGGAATGTTTTCAGTGATCATCAGGATGGATTCTGATCAGCTGGAAATGTTTTTAATTTTAATCAGGATGAATTCTCATTGGCTAGCAATGTTTGAATGTTCATCAGGACAGATTTTGATTGCTCATTAATGTTTTTAATATTCATAATGATGGATTCTTATTGGCCAATTATTTTTTAAACATTCATCAGAATTGATTCTGATTGGCCGGCAATGTTTATGATATTGATCGGGATGAATTCTGAATAAACATTAATAAACGAATAAACATTTAACATTAATAGCCAATTACAATCCATCATTATGAATATTAAAAACATAAATGGGCAATCAAAAGTCTGTATGAAATCAAAATTTTAAATGTTTGTTTTGTTAGTGCACATTGTTATTCTTTAGATGAACAATAAATCCGATAATTATTTGTTATTGTGTTTGTTAGTTTGTTATTGTTCGTTCTGTTGCTCCAGAAAGACGTCTGCGCGTTTGAACTTTCTCTGTGTGTTTGCTTGCAATCGATGCTCTGTGTCAATTTAATAGATGCCCGTTGGTGGGGAATCGTAGATCATGTGCTAATAAACATCATGTAGGCCAGTTGATTTGACCTCTACACACATTATCACAGCCTTTGTCCTTCAGACGTGAGCAAACACACACAAATACAATAATCTGAAGGTGTCTGGGGTGTTAAAAAAAGAGCAAAGCTGTCTCTTTCGATCTGCACCACTTTACACCTGATTACTCCAGCACACGCACACTTTTGTATCTATACATAATTCATTGTGTTGTATTGTTTTTAAATGGGATAGTTCACTCAAAAATTAAAATTTTGTTATTATTTACTCTCCCTTGTGCAGATCCAAACTTGACTGAGATGTTATAGTGTACATTGACAGTAGCCTTTGACTTGCCTAATGCTTTATTTCTTTTATTCAATTCAATTCAATTCAATTCACCTTTATTTGTATAGCGCTTTTACAATGTATATTGTGTCAAAGCAGCTTCACATAGAAGATTATAGTAAATTGAAACAGTGTCAGTTCAGTTTTCAGTGTTTAAGTTCAGTTCAGTTTAGCTCAGTTCAGTGTGGTTTATTCACTACTGAGAGTCCAAACACTGAAGAGCAAATCCATCGATGCGCAGCTCTACAGATCCCGAACCATGCAACCCAGTGGTGACAGCGACGAGGAAAAAACTTCACCAATTGGCGAAAGTGAAGAGTTTAAAAAATCTCGAGAGATACCAGGCACAGTTGGGCACGACCATTTCTCCTATGGCCAAACGTCTTGTGCAGAGCTGCAGTCTAGGCGCCTGAGGTGGAGAATGCTGGACCTCAGCGAAGACTCGTCTGTCCCTGGAGCGTCACTGGAATCAGTCTCATGCTCTCCACTCCTCCATGACCACCACAGCAGCTGCTCAGGATACGGCCTGGTCCTGGATTATGAAAACCTTGGGATCATCTCGTCGCTGGTCTTGGATTGCATCAGTGGCGCTGCATAGTCTGAGGGCCTCGGGATGAGTATCCCCTGGTGGAAATAGAGAATAAAGAGAATAATTAGCGTAGCTGCTGTTCATAGTGTATATAAACAAGAAGCAAAATCCTGCGTAGGGCACACTCATGCATCATACCGCTAAGTGATGCACTGAGTGTATGCTTTGCTAAAAAGAGCCTCTGACATTATCAGGAAGGCTATTCCAGAGTTCAGGAGCCATAAATGAGAAGGCTCGACCTCCTTTACTCGACTTTGCTATTCTAGGTACTACCAGAAGCCCAGAGTTTTGAGATCTTAAAGAGCGGGTTGGATTGTAGCGAGACAGGAGGTTGGTTAGATAAACAAGATTTATTTTACTATAGACCATTTCAGTGTGGTCGTACCATTGGCCCATGAACATTTCCTGCTTGTTCTCAAACTATTTCATAACTATAACAAGAGGCTATTCAGTCATAACTTCATGTTAAAACAGCTGTCATAAAATTATTGATCAATATGTGGCTCTTTTGGATTCTGGGAAGCTCTAGAAATTAAACATGTAAAACAGGAAATATGTTGGGACCATTGTTTTTGTTTACATCCCTCAATATGGTCTACTGCAGTTAATGTGTATCATTAACTCGTATCATAACTTTTTGGTCAGCAGCATTATTCAAGATATTATATTATATAACCGCCAGCTAGCTCCTCTGCAACTCTCACGTGGTCGCCCACTGAAGCTAAGCAGGGCTGCGCCCGGTCAGTACCTGGATGGGAGAACACATGGGAAAGCTAGGTTGTTGCTGGAAGTGGTGTTAGTGAGGCCAGCATGGGGCGCCCAACCTGTGGTCTGTGTGGGTCCTAACGCCCCAGTATTGTGAAGGGGACCCTATACTGCTCAGTGAGCTCAGAGATGAGACTTTAAACCAAGGTTCTGACTCTGTGGTCGTTAAAAATCCCCCATTAAAACCCCCCACAAAATTTGCCCGCTATGTCTCTGTCCATCATGGCCTCCTAGCCATCCCCATATCATAATTGGCTTCATCACTCTGTCTCTTCTCCACCAATCAGCAGTGTGTGGTGTGCGGTCTGACACAATATGGCTGCCGTCACATCATCCAGGTGGATGCTGCACACTGGTGGTGGATAAGGAGATTCCCCCCAATGTGTAAAGTGCTTTGAGTGTCTAGAAAAGTGCTATATAAAAGTAAGGAATTGTTTTTATTATTAATTTATTGCATATAAAATAAAATGATTAGGAGCCACTTATTAGTAAGTGGAGGTTGTTTTTATTTTTTATTTTTGAGTGAACTACACCTTTAAACTATAGTTTATTTATTAATCTAACACCTTAAAGAAACATAATAGCATGTCTGTAAAAAATCCTGGTTAGCTGCATTTTTTATTAGAATTAAGATTAAATTTGATGTTTAGGTCAGTGTAATGTAATGTGAATTTAAGTAACTTTTAACATTCATTTGAGTAAAAAAAGTGCTTAAATATTTTAAATAAATAAATGGATAAAATCCATCTAAAATATCATCTAAAATCATTCATTCATTTTCTTTTCGGCTTAGTCCCTTTATTAATCAGGGGTCGCCACAGCGGAATGAACCGCCAACTTATCCAGCATATGTTTTACGCAGCGGATGCCCTTCCAGCTGCAAACCATCACTGTGAAACACCCATACACACTCATTCACACACATACACTACAGACAATTTACCTTACTCAGTTCACCTATAGCGCATGTCTTTAGACTTGCGGGTAAAACCGGAGCACCCAGAGGAAACCCACGCCAACACGAGGAGAACATGCAAACTCCACACAGTAATACCAACTGTGAGGTGATTGTGCTACCCACTGCGCCACCATGCTGCCTTCTAAAATCATTATAATATCATTATAATATTTTTCTTATAGTTAGACTAGTATTTTTATTTTTTATTTTTTTGTAACTCACTGAAATAAAAATAATAGGTTTATATATTAAGTTTAAGTTATATTCATTCATTCATTCATTTTCTTTTCGGTTTAGTCCCTTTATTATTCAGGGGTCACCACAACGGAATGAACCGCTAAATTATCCAGCATATGTTTTACACAGCGGATGCCCTTCCAGCTGCAACCCATCACAACAGGATTGTGCTACCCACTGCGCCACTGTGCTGCCAGTTTAAGTTATAAATTGAAGTAAAATTATTATTTGTTTTAAATAAATTATATTATTTATATATATATATTTTAAATGTCCTTCTTATGATATTTACATTGGTTTCCCCAAATGTGTTTTCAACACTGATAATAGTAACATTTATATTATTATTGTTTATTAAAAAATTAAAAAGAAATCCAGATAGGATTTCTGAAAGCTCATTTGACACTGAAAATTGGAGTAATTTCACTGATACAGTAATTCAGCTTTGCATAACCAAAAAAACGAGTCCCATCTGGGTCAAGTGGCATTTCTGTGTGGAGTTTGCATGTTCTCCTGTGTTGGCATGGGTTTCCTCCGGGTGCTCCGGTTTCCCCCACAGTCCAAAGACATGTGCTGTAGGTGAATTGGGTTAACTAAATTGCCCATAGTGTATGAGTGTGTGTAAATGTGAGAGTGTATTGGTGTTTTCCAGTACTGGGTTGCGGCTGGAAGGGCATTTGCTGCGTAAAACATATGATTGAATAGTTAGCGGTTCATTCCGCTGTGGCAACACCTGATACATAAGGGACAAAGCCGAAAAGAAAATGAACTAATGTATAATAGTTGACATTATTCCTCTATTTACTGTATTTTCAATCAGCACAATCAAACCTGCATGTGTCCAACAACACAAGTACACAAAGCAAATGTATTCCGATGTGTTATAGTAGCTTACATTGTTTTTAAATGAGCCTGATAATAATAAGTACACCCTAAACCTTACACCCACACCACTAGCCATTGTTAGATTTTAATTAAGATATTATTTAATCCCTTTATGGTGCTGGGAGAGCCTTTAAGAGGTGCACACAATGAAGGCCATTTCAACGTCTTTCATGAGGTCTTTGTAAAAACAGCAGACGTGACCCTCACCCACCGCTGCTGTGTGTGTGTGTGTGTGTGTGTGATGTGACTCTGCATGAGAAATGACACACCGGCGGGACACAAAATCACTTCTCCTGTCCTGATGCAGTCAGGGGTGCACAATAGAAATCGATTTGTGCATCATATCATGCCTGCGTTAATTACACGGCAGTGCGTTTCCAAAAGAGCCCAGAGCCGCCGTCATCAGCACTGACACACATTTACACAGAAATGACCCATATATATATATATACTGCTAGACCATGCAGGACAATACTACTGCATTTTAGTAATGGACTGAGAGTTTGAGTCAGAACAGAACAGACAGGTAGAACAAAATGTGAGGTTACTATAAAAAAAATATATATATATATATATATATATATATATATATATATATATATATATATATATATATATATTTGGTTATCATCAGTGGTAATAGCATAATTCCTCAACATTGACTTGGTTCAATGTGTATAGTGTGGTTTGATAACAATATGAAACTAAATTTAAAAATTACAAATTATATGTGTGTACACAAACAAACACACATCTGTAAATATATACATACACTCACCGGCCACTTTATTAGGTACACCTCTCCAACTGCTCATTAATGCAAATTTCTAATCAACCAATCACATGGCAGCAACTCAATGCATTTAGGCATATAGACATAGTCAAGACAATCTGCTGCAGTTCAAAACGAGCATTAGAATGAGGAAGAAAGGTGATTTAAGTGACTTTGAACGTGGCATGGTTGTTGGTGCCAGACGGACTGGTCTGAGTATTTCAGAAACTGCTGATCTACTGGGATTTTTACGCACAACCATCTCTAGGGTTTACAGAAAATGGTCAGAAAAAGAGAAAATATCCAGTGAGCGGCAGTTATGTGGGCGCAAATGCCTTGTTGATGCCAGAGGTCTGAGGAGAATGGCCAGACTGGTTCCAGCTGATAGAAAGGCAGTAACTCAAATAACCACTTGTTACAATTGAGGTATGCAGAAAAGCATCTCTGAACACACAACACGTCCAACCTTGAGGCAGATGGGCTACAGCAGCAACAGACCACACCAGGTGCCACTCCTGTCATCTAAGAACAGGAAACTGAGGCTACAATTTACACAGGCTCACCAAAATCGGACAATAGAAGATTGGAAAAACGTTGCCTGGTCTGATGAGTCTCGATTGCTGCGACATTCGGATGGCAGGGTCAGAATTTGGCGTCAGCAACATGAAAGCATGGATCCACCCTGCCTTGTATCAACAGTTCAGGCTGGTGGTGGTGGTGTAATGGTGTGGGGGTTATTTTCTTGGCACACTTTGGGCCCATTAGTACCAACTGAGCATCGTGTCAGTGCCACAGCCTACCTGAGTATTGTTGCTGACCATGTCCATCCCTTTATGACCACAGTGTACTCATCTTCTGATGGCTACTTCCAGAAGGATAACGCGCCATGTAATAAAGCGCGAATCATTTCAGACTGATTTCTTGAACATGAGAATGAGTTCACTGTACTCAAAAGGCCTCCACAGTCACTAGATCTCAATCCAATAGAGCAGCACCTTTGGGATGTGGTGAAATGGGAGATTCGCATCATGGATGTGCAGCCGACAAATCTGCAGCAACTGCTTGACGCTATCATGTCAATATGGACCAAAATCACTAAGGAATATTTCCAATACCTTGTTGAATCTATCCCACAAAGGATTAAGGCAGTACTGAAGGCAAAAGGGGGTGCAACCCGGTACTAGTAAGTAGCCGGTGAGTGTATATGCATACAGAAACCTGTAAGTATATACGTATAAAAGGATAAAAACTGTATACATTGTATGTCAGAGAAGTACATAAATGAAAAAAGTGTCTAATTAAATTATTGTAAAACAGATCAAACAGAAAACAATTATCTTAATCATTTCTCCTACGTCATTGTATTAAATTACTTAAGTTTTAATAATGAAGATCAAATGATCATGTATTTGGTGCCAATGAAGAATTGTTGAAATCTTTGCCCTGTTAATTAAGGCAGTGAATTGCTCTAGTCGAACAATGTCTATAAAATAGTATAACCATTGCTGAATTGACAGGAGACTAGGGCTGCGTCCGAAGCCGAGTAGTATGTCCGAATTCTTAGAATTCGAAAATCAGTATGCGAGAAGTACCCGGATGACTTACTACTTCCGGCGAGATTCTGAAGTGCGCATCCCATGGACGCTGCGCTATCCCATGATGCCCCGCGAGAGAATTTATGAATGGACGTGAAGCGACGCAACTGACGCAGGTAGGTCACGTGACCATGACAAAATGGCGGATGTAGTACGTCCGAATTCCATTCATACTGCTCACATTCATACTGTATAGAACATACTTTTCCAACGGCCGAGTAGTACGTTTAAATTCAAATGCAGTACCTACTGAATAGTAGGCGGTTTCGGGCACAGCCTTCGAGAGAACCAGGAACTGATGATTGTTTTCTTTGCAGTTGTTAATCCTGCGAAAAAGGTTCGTTTTTGATTTAAAGTCAGGGTTATAGAAGAATTAGCATTCAATAGGAAAGGCAAGGTTCAGGATCAATGGTTATTTCCAAAATTTGTGACAAGATGGTGGAGACGTTAACCCAAAAATTGTACATTAGGACACATTCCCAGAAAACATGAAAAAAGCTACCTATCACACCAGTAATTGGCATTTTGATGTTAAAGGAAAAATGAAACAGTAGCAATATCAAAAATGAAAAAAATATTAAATATTCCTTTTTTGACCAAACATTAATAAGCCAAATTTAATGTAACAGTAGCCTAGCAAAATTACACACAACAAAATATATGCAAATAATATAATTTACATAATATATGCATGCATTTTAAACCTTTATTTTGAATATATTTTTATGTAATTTATGTATGAATTTAATGTAATCTTCACCTGTAGCTGGTGTGTGATAAACGCACTGGCGTCGTTGTCCTGTGGCTGCCCTCGCATCATCTAAGTGGATGCTACACACTGGTGGTGGTCTAGAGAGACCGCGCCCCCCTCACTTCATGATTGTGAATATATATATATATATATATGCATGCTAACCAATATTTTTCACAACATCATCCAGTTCAACATCCAGCTGTATGAGAAAACATACAATCTCATGTAAGAGAAGTCATCTTTCGTTACTGTTTTGTTGAGAAAACATTTTACAAGTGACTTTTATTTTAAATGTTGGACCTTATTCTTTAAACAAAACATGACCAATAAAAATGGGTGAAGCACCAAAAGTGCCCCATATGAAAATTGATTTGAATACTATTTGGCTAAAATAGTCACAAAGTGTGCTTATGATGACCATCCAACAAGCTAATTTAGAATAGTGCTTAAAATGTTACTAAAATACAGTATTTATATTTCATAATTAAATTGAAAATGAGGCGAATAATTACAAAACTCTCCACACTTTTTGAGAAAAAAGACCCCTTTCAGAAGGCTGACTACGGACCTGATATATATATATATATATATATATATATATATATATATATATATATGCAAAACTTATGTCATTAATTCACAAAATTCACAATGCTTTTCATTTAAATAAATACAGGCTATTTAAATAAACAATTGTATAATTAATCATTTTTTAAAAAAGGTACAGGAATGCTTGACCACTTATGATTATTGTGTGCGTGTGCGTGTGTGTGTGTGTGTGTTAGCGTAATGTATATGCATGCGCATGTGTGTGTGTGCGCGCATTAGTGTTTGTGTGCTCGTCCGGTAGGCTGCGCTATGCTCGCACCCGCAGGAGTCGCTCGCTCTTCCCCCCTTCCGTGCGCGCGCTTCCCGGGTCCCACGCCGAGAAAGAGGGTGTATGTAAGTGTTTGTGTGTAAGAGCTCGCGGAGCACATTGCTGTTGCAGGAGCTTCGGCGAGACGGTCGCACTACCGATGCGCTCTCGGATACGGAACTTCTCATGGATACGCCAAAGTAGCGCGTGGACGCCTGTCACTCACCGAGCGGATTTATCACTCCCGAGGAAAAGGTAGGAGAGATCAAGTCAGATGCAGTGCGATTTTGAGAGTGAAAGTTGGATGGGCAGCGAGCTGGATGAAGGAGGGGGGGCATGAACTGAAGCAGGTTTATTCCGCAGTATAAAGGCATTTGCGTTGCCTGTGTTGCGCGTTCGGGGTTCGAGACCTCTTTTTAGCGCGTCTCAAAGGTAAAACGCGCTTGTGCATTGATCTTTTTATCAGATGAGCAGTGCATTTGGCAGATTTAGATGTGAAATGTGCGCTTATGGGACTTGTGGTCACGCAGAGGGCAGAGAAAGTTGTTGGAGGTGTGGTGGATGTTAATGCATGCGTGGTGCAATGACAAGGTGGGAAGCTCACCGGGTCCCGAGCATCATGAGAGAGGGCTGTAATGTACAGGCGGCCCCCGGTGTGCATGTGTGTGTGTGTCAATTCTCAAGGGCCCCAGCGCATCTTTTAATTAAAACCCATGGAGCACACACTGATCCTGCACGAGAGAGGGAGAGTTAGCTAGAGAGTATGTGTGTGTGCTTCACGTATTAATGTGCTGAATTCACTTTTTTCCTCTCTATCCTCATAAGATTGGCTTCACACCGCTCTGCGCTCGGATGATGTTGGCGTGCTCCGCACATCAATGGGAGACACACATACACACACACTCTGAAATGCGACACTGCCCTGCATTGGGCGAATATTGAGTGATGTAGGGTCATCTAGACATACATATGTATGTATGCATGCATGCTTCCATGTATAAACGTATGCATGCATTCATAAGCACTTAATCCAATTGGTTGTCGGTAGAAACCGTGTTTGATTGGGGAATTTGGAAGTACTTCAGTTGCTTTTGCTCTAACTGTCACTTTGCCACATTGCCAGAATTAGATCAGTTTCGATGTGCTTTTGCGCTGCTTGCAGCCTTGGCTTGAGTTTTGGAACAAAGCCAGCCTGGGCTTTTCTTTGATTCATAATTTGTTTTGTGGGAATACTCTGTGTGATCTATTATTAGAATTTAAGGTGTTTTCCACCTTAAAGTAGCATCTTTTCATCCTCGTGTCCTTTGATTCTTCTGTAGAACAGAAAAGATTCTGTCAGGGAAACATCTGTACAATGAAAGCCAATGGAGTCCAAAGTTGTTTGGATTCCAGCATCCTAATAGATTTAAGCATTTTGAATCATTCATTATTAGCAACCATGTGCTTTCTTTTAAAGAGATCATTTGAAACATATTTCAATGATAATGCAAAGAAAGTCAGTGGGGTCCAAAGTTGTTTGATTGCTGATGATCTCAGGGATCCTAGTTATTACTATGCATATGCTTTTTTTTAGGAGGGTTTTTGAAAAATGTTTCATCGTCCGTCCATCCATGCAATGAAAGTCAATGGCGTCCGAAGCTGATTGTTTTCCAATGTCCTTCAAAATATCTTAACTTGTGTTCCACAGAAAGCCTGTTTAAACCAAATGATAGGATTTTCATTTTAGAACAAACCGTGAGCATTTTGAGTAATTATTTATTAACGGGCATAAACCTTCTTTTAAGGAGATATTTTGAAGAATGTTTCAACGTCCATGCAATGTAAGTCAATGAGTTAAACATCATTTGGTCCAACGTTGTTTTATTTTCCACATAAATTTATATTTGGAAATCTAATAATGATGATTAATCAGTTTGTTAGGATTCTCTCTAAGCACCTTAGGAAATGAGTTAGATGCAGTATATTTAACCCAGTGGTAGCACGGTGGTTCAGTGGTTAGCACTTTCCCCTCACAGCAAGAAGGTTGCTGGTTCAGGTCCCAGCTGGACCAGTTGGCATTCCTGTGTGGAGTTTGCATGTTTTCCCCATGTTGGTGTGGGTTTCCTATCGGTGCTCCGGTTTCCCCCACAGTCCAAAGACATGCAGTATAGGTGAGATAAATTGCCCATAGTGTGTGTGTGTGAGAGAGAGAGTAAGTGTGTATGGGTGTTTCCCAGTACTGGGTTGCAGCTGGAAGGGCATCTGCTGCGTAAAACATATGCTGGAATAGTTGGTGGTTCTTTCCGCTGTGGTGACCTCTGAAATAGAGACTAAGCCGAAGGAAAATGAATGAATATTCAACCCATAAATGGCTAAATTAATACCTTGAACACACATTAATCAATCAAATGCTAATATAATGAAATAATAATAGTTAACAAGATCCTCAAACATATGAAACATATATTTAACAAAGAAAACACTGTTTAAAATATCGAGATTACCAAATGTCAGTGAGTTTTTCTCTGAATGTTAAAGCAAATCTCAGTCTGTTTCTCCAAACTGGCTAAAGTAAAGCAATTTCTATGTATTTTATGACATACTCATTGGAGATGCATTCCCAGGGCTACATATTTGAGAACTGGAAAATATGTGGCTGTGGCTACTTATTCCTGCAGTTTCTGTTTGCACAAATCCACTAGAGACTAGCTAATACATGACTTTTTAAAGCTATTTCTATGTATTTTATGAAGCTGTGCTGCTTTTTGGTGCTAGACGTAATCGTGATTCATTCTCAATGATCACCATTTACTCTCAAGAAAGTGAAAACGTTTTATTTTTGCAGATCTCAAAATGTAAACATGGGCCGTTATCATGGGCGTTTCTAGACCTATTTTAGGGGGGCTTTAGGGGGTCTATGTCCACTCTAAATTTGATATGAAGACGGCGGCAGAATTTGTCTCCTTCTTGTCATTTCGTTTTAACTTGATCAGCAAACCACAGCTGTGCAGAGTGAGAGAACAAGGTGTGTGTTTATCGATAAATTGTTATAAAATATGCTTATTTGCAGTTCTTTGCTATAGATATACTTGTATCACTTGTACCCCCCGATGTTATGAAGGAGCAATTGGATTTCCCATCTACTGTTTCCTCAGTGCTCCCCTCATAATCACAACTGTTTCCTCCAGCAAAAAATGTAAGTGAATAATTTCACTATTTTTATTTCAAAACGAACTACCATACCATACTATACCATACAGTCATGCATGCACAGAAAGGATTAAACACTGTGACAGAACCACTTAGTGGATATACTCATTTTAACTGTAAGAGTCACTGACAGAGATAGAAACATCAGATCTATAAACATCATATATATATATATATATTATAGGTGAGCATAGATGTTTTTTTTTTATCTAGATTAATCTCAAAATTAATCTGGATTAATCTAGATTAAAATGGCTCATTTGAATTCTGCTGAAGGCATTCAGAATATATGTGCTGCCCAAATAATAAGTCTTTGAGAACGGGTTTCTCAAGCCAGGTGGCGCATTAGACCAAGGGCTCATCTCCTGTTTCCAAAATACATCACAAACTGCTTGAGAAACTGTTCTATTATGATATTTGGTGATGTAAATAAATGATGTGCAATAGGATGTGCTTGTGTTAACTAACTTTTTATTCAGTTAAACATGAATGTTGAACTGTAGGCCTACATAAACTCCAAACAGCGATTTCATACTTGATTTTGATGTACGTACATAGAGAAAATGCTGCTTCGCAAAGGCAAGTTCACAGAGCCCTGACGGTGTGTCAAGCATTGAGTATGTTTACATGGGCAACAATACTTTAATACGATTTTAATATGATTAAAACAATACTCTGATTAAGAGTCTACCATGTAAACAGCGATTTTTGATTACCTTAATGCGACTAAAGTCATAACTGAACTAAACAGAAATGGAATTAAGACGTGGAGTATGCAGATATTAGTGGCATTACTGACAAACAATTGCTGTCATTTAGGGCTTTTCGCCATATTTTTCGACAAGATCCACACAGTCGGATGTCAGTAAAGGACCGCACACACACACAGACACACAGACTAGGGATGCAACGATTATAAATTTTGGTTGTACGATTATAGTCTGAGAAATAATCACGGTTTCACGGTTATCACGATTATTATGCATTCATTAATTTCAAAACACTGCTAGTTTAGAAAATCACATGAAAACTCATATTTTGAAGTGTTATTTATTGCTGCTCAGTAAGCAATTAATACAGCACAAAATAATATTAAAAACAAACAATAGCCCATTTCTCTCTTTGTGCTTAAAAATATGTAAACTTTTTGACATTTAAACATACATAATTTTTACACTGTAAATAAATGACAGAACAATGAATAAATAAATAAAAAATGGTATTTGTCTAATGCAGGGCTTGAAATGAACTTTTTAACTTGGTAGCACTGTTGCTTCTAACTTCCAAAATTTTAGGAGCACCACAAAAAATTTAGGAGCACCCACCAAAAATAAATGATCACCACTGCAAATTGTATATTACAGATTTATTGCATTTGAAAACAACATCACTCAGAACTAACAAAAACCAGAAACAACTAACTAATTCTGTAATCACTTATTGATATTTGTGCAATAATTCCAAAATGAATATAACATATTAATGATGTCGACATGGGCGTTGCTAGGCCTATTTTAGGTGGGCTGTAGCCCCCCTATATTTCTACTCAGCCCCCCTAAAACTTTTGCGATTAGCTCAAACTGTACACTAAATTATCGCCTCAGTCCCCTGTAAATTTGATAAAAAAACGGCGGCAGAATTTGGCTCCTCCTCATCTTTTGTTTTTCATTTGATCGGCAAACCACAGCAAGGTGTGTGTTTATTGATAAATTGTTATAATATCTGCTTATCTGCAGTTCTTTGATATAGATTATCAACCGTATCTCAATGTCACGGAGGAGCAGTCGGGTTTTCACGGCGTTCACCTCATCAGCACAGCTGTTTCCTTCAGCGAAAAATGTAACTCTTAAACTCGTAACTCTCAAAATGAACTACCAATATTGAACATTTTACAGTTCATGTGGCGTTAACTATACCATACAGTCTTGCACAGAAAGGATTAAACACAGTGACAGAACCACTTGGAGCAGGGGTGTCCAAACTCAGTACTGGAGGGCCGGTGTCCTGCATAGTTTAGCTCCAACTTCCTTCAACACACCTGCCTGGAGCTTTTTAGTATACCTAGTAAGAGCCTTAATTAGCTTGTTCAGGTGTGTCTAATTGGGGTTGGAACTAAAATACCCTGGACACCGGCCCTCCAGGACCGAGTTTGAGGTGCCCTGACTTAGAGAATGTACTCGTTTTAACTGTCACTGAGTCACTGACAGAGATAAAAACATAAAGTATTGTCTAGTATTAAAAAAGTACTTTTTATTTATTATTATCATTCAGATCGACAAAAATGTGAATTAGCCTGTAAGTTTAAAAATATATATTTATATGTATGTCATTTAATTAGAAAAGTGGCAGTTTATTTATGTAATACACGGAAACAAAAAATGCACTTAAATATAGAAAGTGGTTTTTACTACAGTAAACAAGGGGGTTGGCTTTTTTGGCTTATTCAGAACTTAAATGGTTATGATTATATATATATATAAATGTTTTACCCTATAAGGAGCTGAGCCCCCCTAAAATGAAAATCCTAAAATCGCCCCTGGATGTCGATGACAACAATAATATCAGGCCCGTAGCCAGCCTGGTGAAAGGGGTGGTTCTTTTTTCTCAAAAAGTGGACATTTTTGCAGTTATACGCCTCAGTTTCTATTTAACGATGAGATTAAATTACTGCATTTTAGTGACATTTTAAGCAGTACTTTTTTTGCTTTTTAGTATACCTAGTAAGAGCCTTAATTAGCTTGTTCAGGTGTGTCTAATTGGGGTTGGAACTAAAATACCCTGGACACCGGCCCTCCAGGACCGAGTTTGAGCTGCCCTGACTTAGAGAATGTACTCGTTTTAACTGTCACTGAGTCACTGACAGAGATAAAAACAAAGTATTGTCTAGTATTAAAAAAGTACTTTTTATTTATTATTATCATTCAGATCGACAAAAATGTGAATTAGCCTGTAAGTTTAAAAATATATATTTATATGTATGTCATTTAATTAGAAAAGTGGCAGTTTATTTATGTAATACACGGAAACAAAAAATGCACTTAAATATAGAAAGTGGTTTTTACTACAGTAAACAAGGGGGTTGGCTTTTTTGGCTTATTCAGAACTTAAATGGTTATGATTATATATATATATAAATGTTTTACCCTATAAGGAGCTGAGCCCCCCTAAAATGAAAATCCTAAAATCGCCCCTGGATGTCGATGACAACAATAATATCAGGCCCGTAGCCAGCCTGGTGAAAGGGGTGGTTCTTTTTTCTCAAAAAGTGGACATTTTTGCAGTTATACGCCTCAGTTTCTATTTAACGATGAGATTAAATTACTGCATTTTAGTGACATTTTAAGCAGTACTTTTTTTGCTTTTTAGTATACCTAGTAAGAGCCTTAATTAGCTTGTTCAGGTGTGTCTAATTGGGGTTGGAACTAAAATACCCTGGACACCGGCCCTCCAGGACCGAGTTTGAGCTGCCCTGACTTAGAGAATGTACTCGTTTTAACTGTCACTGAGTCACTGACAGAGATAAAAACAAAGTATTGTCTAGTATTAAAAAAGTACTTTTTATTTATTATTATCATTCAGATCGACAAAATGTGAATTAGCCTGTAAGTTTAAAAATATATATTTATATGTATGTCATTTAATTAGAAAAGTGGCAGTTTATTTATGTAATACACGGAAACAAAAAATGCACTTAAATATAGAAAGTGGTTTTTACTACAGTAAACAAGGGGGTTGGCCTTTTTGGCTTATTCAGAACTTAAATGGTTATGATTATATATATATATAAATGTTTTACCCTATAAGGAGCTGAGCCCCCCTAAAATGAAAATCCTAAAATCGCCCCTGGATGTCGATGACAACAATAATATCAGGCCCGTAGCCAGCCTGGTGAAAGGGGTGGTTCTTTTTTCTCAAAAAGTGGACATTTTTGCAGTTATACGCCTCAGTTTCTATTTAACGATGAGATTAAATTACTGCATTTTAGTGACATTTTAAGCAGTACTTTTTTTGCTGGATTAGCTAGTCCGATGTCATCATAACCACACTTTTTGATGTACTAAAAATATTTCCTAAAAATTTGCAATAAAGAAAAATTAAAACAAGACAAATTTTTAAAATACAAATTTGTTACATATATCATTAGGAAAAATAAGGACTCTGAGTTTTAAAGTAAAAAAAAACTGTAGCCTGCTGTCATTTATTAGACAAAAAACAACCGGCCAGCACATTCAACTGTCCTCAGTCACAATTTGGCCATTTCAATAACAAAATAATAATTAAAACATAATAATAATAAAAATAATAATACTAATAATAAAACAATAATAATGAATTCTTCAGAATTTTTTTAGCCTCTTTGGTAAAAAAAAAAAAAAGTACATTTGACAATTCCTGGATATCAACAATAGCCAAAATATATTCACATTAATGTAATATGATCCGCTTCTGGTGCTTCACACCTTTTTATTGCTCATTTTTTATTTCAGGAATAAGGTCCAAGATTTAGAATAAAAGTTACCTGTAATGTTTTCTGTTTAAAAACAATATAGTAGTGAAAGAAGACTTCTCTTACATCAGATTATAGTCCCACCGAAGCAACAGCCGACAGAGGATTCCGTTTGATTTTAAAGCCTTTTTCGATGGATTATTTTTACTATTTATGATGGCACAGCAGTCAAAATAGGACAAATGAGCTCATGTATGGGACAAACTCTGGACCTTTGTCAGTGAGGGGTGGGTCTTCCACTCCATGGGATTCGAATTACTGGCCATAGTTATTTAAAATGACACTTTATTACAATATATTAAATATAAATATATTATATTAATTATATAATAAATATATAATATTAAATGACATAAAATAATTGAAAGGACAAATTCTGAACCTTTTGGCCATGGGGGGTGGTTCGTTCGAACCACCCGAACCCCCCCTGGCTACGGGCCTGAATATATTAACAATTAATAACATTATCATGCTGCCCTAAATGTGCTTGAATGTGAGTTATCTGCTATAAAAAGTTCTACTGTTACATTATGAAAAAAAAATCTAGGGTTTGCATCAAACAAAAATGAAGCATTGCAGTAAGAAATATAGATTTTGCACTATTGTTTTTATATGCATGTCAATTTAATAACCAGAAAGATCGGACAAAAGAAAGAAACTTTTACTTCTACTACTCTTTTAAAAGTTTTGGTTTGGGTTTGTGTCATTTTAAATGATCAGTCTTGTTATGCGCTGATTTACATTGGAAAAAAGCAGGCGAGCCGACCCAATATATGAGCGGCGCAGAGCATATGGTTCTCGCGATGACAACCTGCATCCGTTCTTTGTCATGACTCATGAGCCGAAGTTTTTTCGTGTTCAGCACATTTGTGCTGAACACGCAGTGAATACAACGCATCGAGATGCGGGCCATTAAACAGCTGATCCACCGAGTCTTTCAGCACCCTCTCCGAAATCACTCGATTGATCTCGGCTCAACATTCACCGCATGATCGCTCTCATTGGCGCCAATATTTGCCACTTTAAGTGGCCTTGCAAACCTGTGTACTTTTCATTGCTTCTTCCTTACTTCAGCCGTTTGCAGCTCCCGCGGTCACAAAAGCCCCCATCTCAACTAGTGCGCGTGAAAAGCGTGAGCGCGTTGCGTCGCGTGCGCGTCCCTCCATTGGAAATAATGAACTTACACGAGCTTGCCTTAGTTAATAGCCTCAGTCATAGTTGATGCAGTGTGCGTGGTTATTAGTCTCGGTGTACAAACTAGCGCACAGTTGGCATAACTTTGATAGTGACTGATGTTTTGTTCTGTGCAGAAACGCGGTGTTGAGAAGCCTTTACGATTAATTAACCGTGACGAATTAAAGCGCGGTTAATAGTGAAACCGGTTAATCGTTGCATCCCTAACACAGACGCACTCACACAAACACACACACACATCGCGAAATGCAGAAGTTTTTTTTTTTTTCTTTCCATTTGGCGTGAGTTATTAAATTCCATAACACTCTCACCTGTCCTTACTCATTATTTGCGTCTAATACCCCAGTTTGTCACGGTGCATGAATGAAATGTTCATGAGTTAAAGTGAAACTGCTCAACTGCAGTTAAAGTCAGGCATCCTGCTGATTTGATTCAGAAGGGCAGTTTTGTCAGACGGCTCACTGGCCAGGTATACATCCGCACTAAAATATCAAGGTTAAAGTCATCATAGCTTGCGTAGAATAGACCCAGCTCCCAACCCAACTTTGAGAATAGATTAACGGCGATATTTTTTTTAATCGCGCGATAAGAGTCTCGTGTTAACGCAGCACGTTAACGTCGATAACGGCCCACCACTAATATATATATATATATATATATATATATATATATATATATATATATATATATATATATATATATATATATATATATAATTTTTTTTATTTATTTATTTTTTTTTATATTTTTCTTTTTTACCTCATAGGGAGCTTAGCCCCCCAAAATGAAAATCCTAAAATTGCCCCTGGCCGGTATAGAATTCTGACGATATGATAACCTTGGATAAAAATATCACAGTTTCGCGGTATTGAGATTACTGCTCTAAAATATATATGTCTGAGTAAAAATACAACAAATCTTTCCTCTTTGAACACAATACATTTCATTTTGAGAAACATTTCAAATATTTAAAGCAGTAAACATGTCAGGCTAAATAATTCAAATGAATCATTCACCTCTGCTGTCTTCATTAGTTTCAAAAACACAGATTTCTTTACAATTTAAGGCATCTTTGGATACCTTTTCTGCTGGAAATACTGTTGTCCTAAAAAAACTTAAAAAAAAAAATCTTACACATACTTTAGGTAAAGCAGAATACCGTTGGCGATTTTAAAACCTTGACTTTTCCAAACAACGGTATACCTTGAAAATGGTTATCGTCTCATGCCTAACAGTATGTCAGTCTATCACTAGTAACTTTGACTCAACTGAGAGTTAATGCATTACACTCCGCTCACAACTGAATCATCACTGGACGGCGCAGCAAAGTGATGCGTTTATGCCCTGCTAATGCACAAACTATAAAACATCAAACCACAGCGGAAAACGCATATTAAAATTATGCTCAAAGTGCATCTAGAAACTAGAGTGAGAGCGGCAGAAGCGCACACACACTTTTGTCAACGTTCCAAACAGCTGTCTATTCGGATACATGATACAGTATGTTTTCTTGAAAACATTTTTTTTTCACTGGTCCACCTGTTCAGTTCTGTTTGTCCTTCATGTGGTCATCAGTCTGTCTGGTTGTGTGTGTGTGTGTGTGTGTGTGTGTGTGTGTGTGTGTGTGTGTGTGTGTGTTTGCGGGTAAAATGACCTCCATGTCGCTGATCAATGGCGAAGTTCTCCCTCAGAAAAGAAGGGATGTTTCCCCGTGTGGGGCGACCCTTCCCCCATCTGTTCCCAGCGCAGTGTGTGTGTCTGCGTATGTGTATGTGTGTGTGTGTGTGTGTGTGTGTGTGTGTGTGTGAGAGCGGCGTCTCAGCATCTGTCTTTGCCAAATGCCAGGACTCAGTGGACGCTTCTCATAAACCCAGCAGTGTGAGGGGGCAGGGAGTCCTGATGTGCCGTTGTTGCGTCTCGCCATTGTTTGTGTGCGCTCTGTGTGTGTGTGTGTGTGAGTGCTTTTGTTCCCCGTTTGCGCTGGAATGCTCTTCAGTGCTGTGTGTCAACTGTAGAGACCCCTCAGATCCCGTCCCGCACCCCGCAGACCCCCTCTCTCCTAGGTTTCATCCTTGTTTCAGTTTTAATTTGTTTTGTCTTGCCCTTTGAGTTTGTCATTTTTCACGCAGGATTGAAAGACGGTGTAATTGGAGTGGGCTCTTTCTGAAAGTTTCTTTCTGTGTGCGGTTGGACCCCGTCAGCGGGACAAGGGGCCACACGTATAAACAAATGTGTTATCCAGTCAGATACTAAGGGGCTGTGGGGCTGTGTTTCAAAACAATGTGAGTGTCTATTGAGAGAGTGCATTGTAATGCCTTTTAATTCCTTACTAAGCAACTGTATGTACTGGTCTGTAAATGGAACTTTAAAGAGCACAGTTTTATTAAAATGTGGTATATAGCATGGCTTACATGGTATAAAGCATGGTATAATACATGGAATAAATTAAGTTTTTTTTCTAAGTAAGCAGTTTATATGGGTTAATATGGCTGTGCAATATGAGAATATATGTTGTATAGACAAAGTATATCGTTTCATATAATGCCCTTTTGTTTATATAGTGGTGTCATAAAATACTTTGTTTATGCTAATATGCTTTCATAATTTATATGAGTGCAATGTTACACAACATTATGTGGATTCAGACAGAAAGATGCATGACAGCATGGTAAGAAAGTTGCAATCTTTACTATGTTTACATTTTGCATTTTATTTAGCTGTGTTTATATATATATATATATATATATATATATATATATATATATATATATATATATATATATATATATATATATATATATATATAAATATAAATGTGTGTGTTTGTGTGTGTGTGTATATATATTATATATATATATTTATATATATATATATATATATATATATATATATATATATATTTATATATATATATATATATATATATATATATATATATATATATATATATATATATATATATATAATGTGTATATATAATGTGTATATATATATATATAATGTGTATATATAATGTGTATATATATATATATATATATATATATATATATATAATATATATATATATATATATATATATAATGTGTATATATATATATATATATATATATATATATATATATATATATATATACATTTTATATATATATATATATATACATTTTATATATATATACATTTTATATATATATATATATATATATATATATATATATATATATATATATATATATATATATATATATATATATATATATATATATATATATAATGTGTATATATATATATATATATATATATATATATTATATATATATATATATAATGTGTATATATATATATATATTATATATATATATATATATATATATATATATATATATATATATATATAATATATATATATTATATATATATTATATATTTAATGTATATATATATAATGTATATATATATATATATATATATATATATATATATATATATATATATATATATATATATATATATATATATATATATTATATATATATATATATATATATATATATATATATATATATATATATATATATATATATATATATATATATCAGTCGATAGACATCACAATGCTGAGCCGGCATCGCCGATCCTCCGCCCCACCCCCATCGCAAACCCACTCGTGAAAAATACACACTCAGGCCCTGTTTACGCTAATACAGCTTAGTTTTGAAATGGCATTTTAGAACGAAAATGACCCACGTCCACGCTGGCGTTTCATCTAGCATTTCTGAACAGCCGCTGAAAACACACATCACATGACCACACACACACACACACACAAAGCCACAGCCACACTCACACACACACTGTCATGCGCTCGTCTGAGCTCCAGGGAACAGTGTACGTCGGACAGTTTATCAAGGATGTATCGCTGGATCGCGTCTCACTATAGCTGTTAAATGTGATGTTTAATTAATCTTGTCTCTATGTAATGACTCTTCGGTCTTTTGAATCTATCAGGTGATGTGTCACAGCGCCAGTACACTGCTTCGAAAGTTATGCTGCCTTCAATCCGTAAAAGCCAGTGGAGGGTGGGGAGGGGAGGCGGCGGAGCTGGGTGTTGAGATGATGCGGGGTTTGTCGCGGACGAAAGCGAAGACCGAGGGGCGCTGAGATGATGCAGGGTTTGTTGCTGAGGAAAGCGAAGGGGGAAAGACGCGCCGCGGACGCCGTCCTGACTGCTCTGCCACTATGGTCGCCTCTATGGACGCGCTGGCCCTGACTGACACAGATCACTCTGCCTACTTATGCCAGAGTTCCACGGATAAAGTGATTGATAGGTGGTGATTTGTGTGTAACTTATCTTTATTTATGATTTGGTTATGAGTAAAACGAGACCATGCGGGCCAGGTTGTTGAAACGGTAGGCTACAAATAATTAACTCATTATGAATTATTTAATTATTCATAAATAATTAATTCACCTCTGCGTTCATTGCAATGTTTTCACATTAGACATCGTACGATGCTAAATTGGTCAACATTGCCCAACCCTACAGTGGATTGCTTGTATGTCAGCTTATAGACAGATCAGCTGATCTTCACAGCTTTAAAATGCTCCAGTATCCCTGTATCTGTATTTACACTCAGTGATTAGACAGAGGTGAAATGGACATTTTTTAAAATTTCAGTATTGGTTAGTACCGTAATTCCAGTATCATGACAACACTACCGCCCTATAGTATTTGTTTTACACACTAAATGCAGCCATACAGTATGTAGACCACACACATTTCTCAGTTCTCAAATATGTAGCCCTGGGCACATATTCCCAATCATCCTGGGTTTGTTTGTTTGGAATCAGACCAAGTCCCATTTTTTTCACTGATCTCAGTGTGTTTGTTTGGTATGCTGCAAGATTTGGATGGCAGTGTCCACATTCATTCAAATCAACAGCACTAACAGACCAGAGTTGTCTGAGATCGAAGCAACTCTGCCAATAGTGAACACTCTGTGAGACCTAGCCTTTGTGTGTGAGCGTATAAAACACTCAAGTAGCTTGTTTGGACAAACGTCGCAGGTCTGTTCCTCCCTGCCTGTCTTTTGTCTTTCATTTGCGTTCCTCAATGATCATAGCAGCTAATTAACAGTGTTGTAATTAGTCAGGTAATAAAGCTTCAAGTCAAGAAGAACTGCTCAAGGGAGCGTCTCTTTAATGAGCGCTGAGACTGCGCAATCGACAGCGTTCAGTGGGCTCCAGTCTATGTGCTGTTTGCTTTCTTGGGAAAGAGAGCCAGAGTCTTTTTGAGTGAGTCAAAATGAGTACATTGGGTTTGATCCAGCGCGGTAGACCGAAAGAGAGGGAGCGAGCGAGATGCAGGGTTTGGTCCAGTATGGTCGACTGGTGGTTGAAATCTGAGCATGTGATTTTTAGGCTAAGAATACACTTCTGAACTGCACACACAATGAGATGAACACGATCTAACTAAACAGTTCTTGTAAATAAAACACATTATTGCGACCCGGGATCATGAAAAATATGTGCCTGTGGCGGCATTTTTTGCAAAAGTATTACATTTCTAGCATGTTTTGCAACAGTTTGTGTTGGCCAGAAACAGATGAACAGGACTATAGCAGCCAGCATTTTATCACATTAGTTTGTAGATGTATTGTGGCAGTTCAGAAATCACGTTACCAAAGGATTAATGTTTTACCATGTTTGGAAACCCATTTCAATAAACACATACTGATGTAGCCCTGACATTTTACTGTTTTTACACCACTTTGAACAATATTTCAAGACAGACATCTTAAAACATCAGAAGACCAAACTATTTTAGTGTTGCTATTTCTTTTCTAAATATGTTGTGTTTGATTCAGTATATTACTGCCATTTCTTTGAAGGGCCCTTTGAAAGTAGTACTTTTAGTAATACATAATATATACACTCACCGGCCACTTTATTAGGGTACACCTTACTGGTACCGGGTTGGACCCCCTTTTGCCTTCAGAACTGCATTAATCCATTCGTGGCATATATTCAACAAGGTACTGGAAACATTCCTCAGAGATTTTGGTCCATATTGACATGATAGCATCACGCAGTTGCTGCAGATTTGTCGGCTGCACATCCATGATGCGAATCTCCCGATCCATCACATCCCAAAGGTGCTCTATTGGATTGAGAGGTTGGACGTGTTTAGAGATGCTTTTCTGCATACCTCTGTTGTAATGAGTGTTTATTTGAGTTACTGTTGCCTTTCTATTAGCTTGAATCAGTCTGGCCATTCTTCTCTGACCTCTGGCATCAACAAGGCATTTGCGCCTACAGAACTGCCGCTCACTGGATATTAGGGTTGGGCTGATAGACGATGCCATCGTCCATCGCCGATGGCCGATAGACATCACGATGCTAAGCAGGCATCGCCGATCCTCAGCCCCGCCCCCGTCGCAAACCCGCTCGTGAAAAACACACACTCAGGTCCTGTTTACGCTAATACAGCGTAGTTTTAAAATGGCATTTTAGAACGAAAATGATCCATGTCCACACTGGCGTTTCATCTAACATTTCTGAACAGCCCTCCGTCCACTGAAAACACACATCACGTGACCACACACACACACACACACACACACACACACACACACACACACACACACACACACACACACACTGTCATGCGCTCGTCTGAGCTCCAGAGAACAGTGTACGTCAGACAGTTTATTCAAGAATGTATTGCTGGATCGTGTCTCACTTTAGTTGTTAAACGTGATATTTAATTAATCTTGCCTCTATCCAGGGCTTAATTTGTGCCGGAACACGCCGGATCCAGATCTGGCAACTCTGAAATCTGATCCGGCACCTCATTTTACAGATCTCCCTCCTCAACCGCCCTCCTTCCCTGTCCGCTGTTCATTTTCACTTTCTTCCGCGACTCCTCAACCCTCTTTACTTTCGTCCGCGACACCCCTGCATCGCTCACTTTCATCCGCAACACCCCTCCGCCATTCACCGCACCAAACAAATGACTGACACGGATCACTCTGCCTACTCATGCCAGAGTCCCATGGAAAAAGTGATTGACAGGTGGTAATTTGTGTGTAACTTATCTTTATTTATTTATGATTTGGTTTTGGGTAAAACAAACACCAGGTAGTTGAAACAGTAGGCTACAAATAATTAATTCGTTATGAATTAATTAATTATTCATAAATAATTCATTCACCTCTGCCTATGAAGACGATTCCATCGTCCAGCGCAATGCTTCACATTAGACATCGTACGATGCTAAATTGGTCAACATCACCCAACCCGACTGGATATTTTCTCTTTTTCTGACCATTCTCTGTAAACCCTAGAGATGGTTGTGCGTGAAAATCCCAGTAGATCAGCAGTTTCTGAAATACTCAGACCAGCCCGTCTGACACCCACAACCATGCCACGTTGAAAGTCTCTTAAATCACCTTTCTTCCCCATTCTGATGCTCAATTTGAACTGCAGCACGTCATCTTGACCACGTCTGCATGCCTAAACGCATTGAGCTGCTGCCATGTGATTGGCTGATTAGAAATTTGCGTTGAGCAGTCGAACAGGTGTACCTAATAAAGTGGCCGGTGAGTGTAAACATTCATTTATTTATTTTCAATGTTTTTTTGGACTGAATTAAAAAAAACTTACAAAAGTTCCAACTGCTAAAATGAGGCCAATTTAGTTTAAGAGCAAATTAAGATTTTCTTGGACCCTATATACTGTAGGCATGTCATGATATCTATTTTTTGTTGTGCGAAATGTTGCATCAAAATATATTACAATTAAATTATATTGTTGTCATTTTAAGTCTATTTTATGCTACTCCTTATATAATGCCAGAATGACAATATAATACCATCACCATGCAAGTACACTCGTCCAAAGAACACATCATATTTTATTCTTGAGAATGTTTATTTAATTATATTTATTTTAATGACTTAATAATTAGGCATTGTAATCAGAATGTCAAAACACATTTGCTAAATAATTATAAATGTTAACAAAAAAAAAAACCTGACGCGGTGGTGCAGTAGGTAGCATGTTCGCCTCACAGCAAGAAGGTCGCTGGTTCGAGCCTCGGCTGGGTCAGTTAGCATTTCTGTGTGGAGTTTACATGTTCTCCCTGTGTTCGCGTGGGTTTCCTCCGGGTGCTCTGGTTTCCCCCACAAGTCCAAAGACATGTGGTACAGGTGAATTGGGTATGCTAAAATTGACCATAGTGTGTGAATGAGAGTGTATGGATGTTTTCCAGTGATGGGTTGTGGCTGGAAGGGCATCCGCTGCGTAAAATCATATGCTGGATAAGTTGGCGGTTCATTCCGCTGTGGCGACCCCAGATTGATAAAGTGACTAAGCCGAAAAGAAAATGAAAGAATGAATGAAAAAAGTGCAAGGTAAAAAGGAACAGAGGTTGCGATATCTGCTGCCAGATCTATTTTCAGTTGTCAGACACCGACATGAAAATATACTATAGTAATTTATAGTAAATACTGTTGTGTTTTTTTTAATCATACTGACACCTCTATCAGAGATAGAGATCAGCTAAAATGTTGCTAGAATGGGTTTTTATGTATGGGTGATATCTATTGCATCATCGCACATGGACATGACTTCTATCGTTTTTGATAAGTCGATATTTTGATTATTGTAACAGACCTACCCCTATATGAAATAACCAGGGCTTAAC
Organism: Danio kyathit; assembly: GCA_903798195.1. NCBI lineage: Eukaryota > Metazoa > Chordata > Actinopteri > Cypriniformes > Danionidae > Danio > Danio kyathit. The sequence goes on from LR812533.1 coordinate 48,357,345, forward strand.
ATTAACTTTTTTGATCACCAGCCACTGTGGCTTGTAGATTTCCAACATTACTAGCCACTCGCCATTTTCACTAGCCACAATTTTCTTGTTGGAAAAAACATATTTTATATGCTTAAATTTGACTTTGACATGCTAACATGACTTGATTTAGATGTGTTATGTCCACATGTCTTCTCATTCATTTAATTTCTTGTGTGTATTGTGTATTAGCTTGCTCAGTGTGCACGAGCAAATGGGTTGTGTCTCAATGCAATCAGTTTTTATTTCACATGACTTTTCAGGGCTCAAAATTAAGGATTTACCAAATTTATCTCTGACCACACCAAATAAGTATTTCTTAGCCACAATTTTTAATGTGTCAAAACAAGGAAAATATAGCTGTATAGGTGCACTTTTTAATTCAACAAAACGTTTCTTTAAAAAAAACATTACATTTAAATAAAGAATTATTGTCATGTATCTAAAATATGCACAGTAATCTGTCCTGGCTAATAGTCCCAGATCACCAGTTAACTACACATAAACGGGGAGTAATCTCCCATTAAAGCAATGTTATTGTAAAAACATATAATTAAACTATATTAACAAAAATAAATGTAAGCAAAAGAAAGCAGGTGAAACATACCATGTTTGATAATGAAAGGATGATCATGTGCACACGGTTAATATAGGCCTGTTAATAATCTGTTCAAAGAATAATTAAAATGAAAGCAGTGAGCGCTGCTGCTTACAAAAGAATATGTGTATTTTTTTTTTAATCTTGAGCTCTTGAAAGCAGCAGGACTGTGGGTGCACGATCATCGCTCTTTGTCCAGTCTATTTCAAAGGGAACCGATCGCACCAGTTGCACTTCCTCTAGACACGGCACGGTTGCTTCGCGCAAGTAAACGGGAGTGCGCGCTCTTTTTAACAGTCGCGCGCATCACATCATCTGTGTGCGCGAGTGATCATCCTCTCATTCTGTATTTATCTGCTTTCTGCTCGCGCGAACACAGTTATTTTTGTCAGTCGTGCTGCTTCTCGATTCTAAGATCACATTTGCACGAATACTGGGCCACGCTTTTAAGAAAACTACAATTTAAAAATGATTTCCAACCAGCCAAAGTGGCTAGTGGAGGTGTCTGTCTAACCCGCCAGAGCTGAAATCGGCGGGTTGGCGGGTGTTAATGTAAAGCCCTGGAAATAACTATAATAATAATCTTTCTCAAACTTCATTGAATTGTTAAAATGAAAACAGTATGACTTTTAATAATCATTTGAGCTAAAAGTCTTAGTAAATAGATTGTTAATAGCTTGAATTGTACATTTAAAATAAATTGTGATCATTCATTCATTCATTTTCTTGTCGGCTTTGTCCCTTGCGGGGAATGAACCACCAACTTATCCAGCACGATTTTACGCAGCGAATGCCCTTCCAGCCGCAACCCATCTCTGGGAATAAATTGTGACCAAAAAAGTGAAATTATTTGTGTTACAACAACTCATTTTTTTGAATAACGTAAATATGACAGGGTTTTTTTTTCTACATATTTCACAAAGAGGGTTCATTTACATTAAGGTATTCAAGTCTTAATACCCAGGGTGTTCCCTTTAACCTGATTGATCTGTCAATGTAGGACTGATCTTTAATAAGTGTATGAGGATGAGTGAGTGGTGTTTGTGTGTGAAAGATGAGCTGTCAATTCAGTGACGCCTCTGTATTGATCTTCATGCCACCATCAGTGAAAACCACACACATGCCACACTAAAGCCCAATCCCAATTCTACCCTTTAGCCCTTCCCCTTCCCCAATTCCCTTTATCTTGAAGGAATAGATAGCCCTCGAAACAGAGATTTTCCAGGACCACACTAGAAATCAAGGGGTACGAAAATTTCCCAAAATGCAACATGGCTACACACACACACACACACACACACACACACACACACACACACACACACACACACACACACACACAGCAGATGCACAAATTTAAGTATTTTGTACTGTCAAAATAAAAGTCTCACTTCTGATACATCTCCCAAACACACCAACCTATTGGCTGATGATTAAAAAAGCCAAGTAATGGCCAATATATTCAATGACGCTATTAGAAATAGTCATTTAATGCTAAAAGTTGTCTTTAGACTCTCTAATATTTAACACCCGCTCCTCCAATAACTTGTCATTTAATGCCATTCAACATTCAGTCCCTCAATAGATTTATTTTCCTTTCAGTAATGTTTTTTTCTCTAGGAAATATGTGACTTTTGTAAAAGTAAAGTGGTTTATGAGCTCGTGTTTCATGTTTAAAGCAATGACCTTCATTGTTTTTTAAAGGGTGTAAAGGTTTTAGAAAGAGGTCAAAGGATGTTGGCTAGGTGTACGATTACAACGAAACGTATGAAACTTTATCCTGGTCAGCATTTGTCTACAAACACATGATGTAAAATACTTAAGCCACCGCAGCCACTAACCATATGTTCTTCAGGAACTTTGTGAAAAGATTTTGGTGAATTCAATTCTGTAATCTGATCTAGTTTACTTGAGAATCAATGAGGAAACTGTTGTAGTTTTTATTAAAGCTTTGATTTCAATTTGTTTACATTTACCTTTACAAATATTACAAATGTTTTAATATTTGAATTCAATTTTTAGTTTTAGTAATAAGTTTTAGTAATTTTGGTAATTTCTATTATTTAAAAATGTAGCAGGATCAATCACATAAAAAAAAAAAGTTTGTTTTCACATAATTTAAGTTGCATGCATGCATATATAAATGTAAATATCTATGTAACCATTTGTTTTGTATATTTTTGTTTCTATGTATGTGTGTGAATCATATATACTGTACATAATTATATGGAATGCATGCACATATCTTATGTCAAAACAATCTTTTATTTTGAATGATTAATCACAATTAATATTTGCCCACCACTAGTATTTTTATGTCATATAGCTTCAATATATATTAAATAATAATATGTACAGTATATATATATGTATATATATATATATATATATATATATATATATATATATATATATGTATGTATGTATGTATGTATGTATGTATGTATGTATGTATGTATGTATGTATGTATGTATGTATGTATGTATGTATGTATGTATGTATCTATATATGTATCTATATATGCATGCATACATACATACATGCATATATACATACATACATACGAATGTATGTATATCTATATATATATATATATATATATATATATATATATATATATATATATATATATATATATATATATATATATATAATACTGTACATATTATTATTTAATATATATATTGAAGCTATATGACATAAAAATACTAGTGGTGGGCAAAGATTAATTGTGATTAATCATTCAAAATAAAAGTTTGTTTTATAAGGTAAGGTAATCTGGCTATTTGTGCGTGATTTGGATTCATCTGATTAAATATCATGTGATCGTTAAAGCAGAACCGGCTGTGGTCAATCATAAGCATGCAATCCTCTCGAAAGTAGTTCATAAATAAACTTCACTTTTTGAAATCATAATTGCGAAAAGCACTATACAAATAAACTTGATAAACTTAGTTAAATTGAAGTTGCTTTACCAATTATGGGGCCACACGGTGGCGCAGTGGTTAGCACTGTTGCCTCACAGCAAGAAGGTCGCTGGTTCGAGCCCCGGCTGGGTCAATTGGCATTTCTGTGTGGAGTTTGCATGTTTTTATGTTGGCGTGGGTTTCCTCCGGGTGCTCCGGTTTCCCCCACAGTCCAAAGACATGTGCTATAGGTGAATTAAATAAGCTAAATTGGTCATAGTCTATGTGTGTGAATGCAAGAGTGTATGGATGTTTCCCAGTGCTGGGTTTCGGCTGGAAGAGCATCCGCTGCGTAAAACGTGCTGGATAAGTTGGCGGTTCATTCCACTGTGGCGACACCTGATTAATAAATGGACTAAGCCAAAAAGAAAATGAATGAATTTATCAGTCATAATACTTATTTGAATCAGTTTTAAACAACAGTTCTGCCTAAAAAACAGAGTCACTCATGCCGTGAACAAAGCAACTCATTTTAAAGTGATTATAAAGTAGAATAGCGCAGCGTCCTCCCACATTCATCTCAGCTAGTTGTCTCCGGTGTTTCTCCCTAATGTGTTTTTGTGGAGCTCTGATTCATCACACAGGTTGAGATAAAGTGTGTTTTTCAGGGGGTTGATGTTACCGGAAGCTGAGGAGCAGCTCTTTCAGGACGCGCTGGTGCGGGTCGATAGCTTGTTAGAGCTCAGTTTGACAAGCCGTCGTTGGCTGAGGTAATTTACCCGTAAACTCACTAAAGTTGCCACGTGCGTCACCGTCATCCCAGTGTGGATGAGCAGAAATCAGACGCGCATTGATCGGCTCCAAACCTTTAGAAGACAAACACCTGCCCATTTGCCATAGTAGTTTATTGTTGCTCTGTTGTTTAGAGCTCATTTGTGTGCGAGTGTGTGTGATTCATAATTGAAGACATCGTTTCATTGCTTTTTCCCTTGGACGCCATAGTCATTTGTCAGATTGTTGATAGTAGGAGTAGAATCTAATAAGTCTGGCTACAGAGGAACAGTGACTACATTTACATGGACATCAGTAATCTAATTATTTGCCTTAGGCCCCGGTCAGATCACACGATTTTGGCACGATTTCCTCTATGTAGGGTGTCGTGGGGATTCATAAACGAAAAATAGGTGTCGTGACACAAGATTTAATTGTTTCTTCTTGTGTAATGTGGCATACTGTAGTTCACGACAACCGATACTATGTCTGCGATGCCTCACGACACCGTCGCCGAAAGTCTAGCATGTTTAATTTTTTTCTCGTTCTTCACGACGAGTTCCGTCACATGGTTGACTCTGTGCAATAGGAGCACATAATTTCTCGGTTATCTCAGTGGGTGCTGCCATTAATGTGCTGGTCAGGTAATCAAAAAATATGCTGCATATTTACTTATGGGTGGGTCACGGGTGCATAAGATCAATCATTGGTTATGCAAACTTTAACTACCTACCTATATTAAGGTGTTTTAAGTAATTTTATCTGACAGACTGACACAAATATGGAGACATCTTCATTCTCATGAGTTTCTGAGTTCTCTCATCCTTTCAACAGAGTTTGTTCTTTCGAGGTAATCTGGGAACATGTTCAGTGCTCTAATTACATTGTAAAAGCATTTCCTGCTTATTAGGGGTGTAACGGATCACAAATCTGCAGTTCGGATCGAACTACGTTTTTTTTTTAGCTACGGATCGGACCATTTTTTGGATCAGCAAAAAAGTGAGGAGACAATTTGCTTTCCATTTATATAAAAATATAACAGCAAAAAACATTGCTTTTAACAAACAGAACTTAGAACCTGTAATGTTAATAAAAATAACAATCAAGAAAGTACCACCTGAAAAAAGAAAAGTATTCAATATGAAATATGATCTTTGCTAATGTTGCTGATTATGCTAAATATAGAAATCTAACATCTTGTACAACAGATCATATTTGTCTTCAATTAATGATTCAACAATTCACACATAAAACTTTATGTTTTATTATACTGTAGATGTATTATTTTTGAAAACCTATTCAGTCACATAATTTTGATGGTTGTTTGTCACCATCTGTTGGTTACACAATGTAATTGCTTTTACCAGCGTCAAAAATTCACCAGAGTCATTAGGCAGTGATTTGGGGGGGGGGGTGTTGGGGCGGTGGATGGCGGAGGACTGTCGCAGATGGAAGTGAGCGGGGCGGAGGTGTCGCGGACGAAAGTGAAGAGGGTTGGGGAGTCGCGGAAGAAAGTGAAAGTGAACAGCGGTAGGAGAGCGGTTGAGGAGGGGGATCGGTAAAATGAGGTGCCGGATCAGATTTCAGAGGTGCCGGATCCGGAGTGTTCCAGCACAAATTAAGCCCTGGTCCCACCACAACTTTTCCCGTCATCATTATATCTTACAGGGTAGCCTAAATGCTTTTATGCACGCGATTTGAATGACGCGGGAGGCGATCTCTCTGCAGTGGTTATAAATGTTGGATTAACTGACAAGTTTAAAAAAAAATTATTAATCCGCGGGTCACGTGCGTTCCGAACCTTGAGTTGTGATCCGTACGGATCATGGATCAACAATGATCCGTTTCACCCCTACTGCTTATTCAAATTTGTCATTAATTGTGAAAACAGTTTAATATAGGCTTCTCTGAATCTGTGAATGTGTCACTTTAATTTTATTTATTATTTTATTTAACAAGCCAACACAATCTCGTCATTCTTGTTTATAGATAACTGACCAACAAATTACACATTAAAATTAAGATAAAAAATTATAGCAAACGAAATCATTTCAAAAATTATATTTTTTTTTCCAAGAAAAAATGAATTATATTTTTGTTTGTGCCTGTCCACTACTCAACTTTACTGGTGGATGATCTGTTTCGCTCTGAGGAAAATAAGGATTTAATGAATGCTTCACTGTGATTGTATCACAAATCTCTGTCATATATTTGCTATTTTTTTTAATATGTCATTATTTTAAAGATTATGTCTTGAGCATCGAATTTTTTTATTTTTATTTTATTTTTTATTTGCCGCACCTTATGTGCTTTCATTTTTCCATCTCACTCGCGGCAAGTTCAGGCGAGGGATTGTTTAATAAGAAACCCATGGGAGGAAAATATACATTTAGATTTTAAAGAAAATATCTTAATATTAAAAAGGAATCTTATGTTTGATCCTATCCATGTCGTAATGTAATTATTAGTTGTCAGCAAGCATCAGTGTTTATTGAGATTGAAATCAAGATAAAAAAATCTGAAATTAAGATAAGAAATATTGCTTAAGCACTTGTGACTGCTTTGGGAAATAATGCTTGTCATAGGCATCATGGGATGACTGATCGTGAAGGAACGTGTAGTCTGGCACATTTGTTACCCACGACAAGTCAAGATTTTGTCAAGAAAAAAAAAATCACATAGTGACTTTCATAACCGACAATAAAAATCGTGTGATCTGACCGGGGCTTTAATCTGAATAAGACAATAATATGATTAAATGTGTTTACATGAGTTGCTTTTTGAATGTTCTTTTTTTTTCATGATCCCGTTTTACATGTTATAATTCACACTCTACCTGACAAAAGTCTTGTCATCGATCTCAGTTGTAAGAGAAACAAATAATCACTTTACTTCTAGTTGGTCTTTTTGGAAAAGTGGCAGAAGGTAGATTTTCCCCAGTTGAGCTGCATCCCAATCATCACAAATACTGCAGAAGACCTATTGGAACCTGCATGAATCCAAGATTCTCTCAGAAATCAGTCCAGTTTGGTGAAGGAAAAATCATGGTTTGGGATTATTCAGTATGGGGGCGAGCGAGAGATCTGCAGAGTGGATAACAACATCAACAGCCTGAAGTATCAAGACATTTGTGCTGCCCATTACATTACAAACCACAGGAGAGGGCAGATTCTTCAGCAGTACAGCGCTCCTTATCATACTTCAGCCTCCACATCAAAGTTCCTGAAAACAAAGAGCTGCTCCAGGATTGGCCAGCCCAGTCACCAGGCATGAACATTATTGAGCATGTCTGGGGTAAGATCTTGATGAACTCTGGGAGTCCTCCAAGAACGATTTCATTGCCATTCTAGATGACTTTATTAGTACGTTATTTGAGTCGTGGCAGAGAGAATGGCAGATACAAATTCTCAAGCAACAGTCCTTGCACCAAACATGTGCTCTCTTGCTTGAAGCCATTCTCATTTGTTCATTCTCATTTCTTCATCATAAAGTAAATTCTTTGGGTTTTTTTTTTTATACGTCTTTATTAGATAAGCTCAACTCACACTTCTTCAAGACAACAATTACAATGTCAGTGATGATATTGATCGAATATGTCTAATATCTGTTGTCATGGCTTTCAAGTTGGTTGTTTGTAGATATTGCAACACTGTGGTCAACTGATAAGATGCACATCTTTAACGAAATGCTGAATGATGAAAGTGTAGAACAGGCAGTGTGAAAATTGGAGCTGCTCGCATCCCAGACCGCCTTATAAATCATGATAGGAGAAACTTTTGGAGAGTTTTATCACTACGACTTCCTATTTAGAGTCAGAATGTTAAAACGGTCTGTTTAGAAATGATTACGTTTCTTTGTGTTTACACTATGCTGATTTCATTTCAGGATTTATATCGTAAGATGAAGCCTTTCTTCTTTTGATAAATAGCTCTTGATATGGAGTTGCGGTAGGACTGGTTTATTTTTCCTTCTTTTTATTTTGGTAATTCAGCGACACATTGTGCCCTTGAGGAAATCGAGCCTGGACATAAATTTTAATCCAGGACGTGTGGAATTTAGCAAAAGTCCTGGGTGGTACTTGTTAGCGATTTTGTTTAGTCGTGTACTGTATACGTGTCCATACACATGCATTTGGTGTGTTGGCACTTACTCTGTGTTTTATGTTGCTCTGTTCCTGACTGTTTATGGCATGTGTGTGTGTGTTTGTACTTTACTGTGTTGCATCGTTATGTGTTTGCTGTAGCCGAGGGGACTGGTAAACGACGTCTGCTCGGCTCATAATGGAAGTGGAGCGTGTTCAGACTGCACAGCTGCCTTCAGATTCTCCATGTGTCTCTGTGAACACTTGTATGTTCTTCACGTATATCGAGAGAGGGAGTGTGTGTGTGTGTTTAGTGCATTCGCTGAGATCAGAGCAGCTCTGTTTATGTGAGGTTAGGTTGTTGTACCTTAGGGACAGAAATGTCTCTGGAAGTTACTAAATGCAGTGAAGTGCACAAATCAAGTACTTGAGTGAAAAGACAGATACTCTAATAAAACTTTACCCCAGCAAAAGTAATTATTTTTTATGTATTTAAGTTTTAAGGGTAATAACTACTAATTGATGGCTTTTATTTGTTGACTATTACTGAAAATAAATGATAATTCAAATGAGCAAACAAGTGAAAATGACAAAATGTGGTCTGGTATTTAACTAAAAAGAAACAAACAAAAGTGTGTGAATGTGTTCTGACAAATAACATGCGGTACAATAACAAATGGTGACAGATGACACATCTTGTTAATTTAGGAAGAAACAAGCAAGCATATGACTGAATTGTTTGAATCAGGGAGTTGTTCATTTGGAGACTCACTCTGACAGTTACATTTGAATCAGTGAATCGTTAACTGGAGATTTTCTCTGACAGGTTCATTTGAATCAGTGAATTTTGACAGTGAGTGTTTTTTTTTTTTTGTTATTGTCAATGGTAGCCCTGAATTTTTATTTAATGAGCATTGTTGGAAAAGCACATGCGTTTTCTGTTCATCTTAATCAGTGAATCGTTAGCTGGAGATTCACTCTGACCAAATCAGATTTGAAATTTAGAGAAGGAAAAGTAGATGTTGCAGATAGGAGAGATTTCATGATGGAAACTGGGTGAAGTGTTCTTTCGCTGCAGATACGGTAGACACTGACTGCCTCTTTCTGAGTGTGTGTGTGCATGTATGTGTAGAAAGTGCTTAGATTTGATTAGTTTTGAAGGTGAGGGAAGCCCAGGCAGTCACATCGAAACACTCAGACGCGCACACACACACACACACACACACACACACACACACACACACACACACACACACACACACACACACACGCATACACTTAGCAGTATGAGTCAGACATTCATGGTGCGTTCGCTCAATGTTTTTGGCATTATGTGGTCAGTGCACTTTTACCTGACATAAAATCACACTTACACAACACACAAAGAGGCACAGATAAAAATAAAACACACAGATCTGCACACAAACTGTCTACTTTTGAGCTTTGTTTAATGCAGTAGTCAACATTTGAATCAAAGTTGACCTAAAACTATTGAACAACACTCATTATTGTCTTAGGACAATTTTTAAAAAACTATTTTGTGATCCATTTCAAATGTTAACTACTGCATTTAGCCTATATGGAAATATATTGTGCTTATTTTAGTGTTTAATGTTAATTGTTTTCATTTGCAATAGCATTAAATAACATGTAACAGACTAAACCCCACATCTAAACAGTATTATTTTAGTGTTTATCTTAGTGTTTAATTTTCTGATGAATAGTTCGTTAAATGTTTTCTTGTATGTTCTATCCATCCACCCATCTCTCAGTCTGTTGTTTGTTCACAACACAATTCGATTAAGTTAACTTAATAATTAAGGCATTATGTCAATAATATATAGATAATACAGTATGTAATCAATATAACTTATCTCTAATACAACAACAAACTCTGTACCGCATCTGTCATTTCCTCGCTCCCGGTTTTTTTCTGCAACCTCGCTGCAAGCGCATTCTGAATGTTTACTAACCGGTAATTTGTCTATAGTTTGATGTAGCGAAGGCTAAAGTATACTATGGTAATTAATTACTATTAGTTTATGATAGTTACTAATGATACTACATTATGTAGTGTAATTCATTAATATATATATATATATATATATATATATATATATATATATATATATATATATATATATATATATATATATATATATATATATATACAGTTGAAACCAGAAGTTTACATACACTGTATAAAAAGGCACATAACCATTTTAAAAAAAGTCAGATGTTAATGTGACTAAACTTTTTCTCTTTTAGGTAAGTTAGGATTATCAAATGTGTTTCTGTTATGCTTAATAGCAGAATAATGAGAGAGAGATTTTTGGAGAAATTGTTATAACTTTTCTTGAAAGTCAAGTTTACATACAATAAGATTATTATACCTCTGAAAAAGCTCAGATGATGGTGTCAAGGTTTTAGAAGTTTCTGATTGGCTAATTGAAAATATTTGAGTTAATTGGTGGCACAACTGTAGAATAGTATTTAAGGAAAACCTCAAACACACTGCTTCCTTGTGTGACAACATGGGAAAATCAACAAGCCAGAATCAACAAAAAAGCCAGATTACAATTTGCTAAATTACACTGGAAAAAGAATAATTTTTGGAGACATGTGCTGTGGTCTGATGGAGCTAAGATTGAACTGTTTGGCCATAATGACCAGTGTTACATTTGGAGGACAAAGGGGAAAGCTTACAAGCTTAGGAACACCATGCCAACTGTGAAGTATGGGGGCGGCAGCATCATGTTGTGGGGCTGTTTTGCTGCTGGAGGGACTGGTCCACTTCACGGCATAGATGGCATCATGAAGAAAGAACATTATGTAGAAATTCTGAAGCAACATCTCAAGACATCAGCCAGGAAATTAAAACTTGACCACAAATGGGTCTCCCAAACAGACCATGACCCTAAGCATACTGCCAAATTAGTTAAAATGTGCTTTAAGGACAACAGAGTGAAGGTTTTAGAGTGGCCATCACAAAGCCCTGAGCTCAATCCTATAGAAAATTTGTGGGCAGAGTTGAAAAAGCTTGTGCGAGCAAGACAGCCAACAAATCTGACTCAGTTACACCAGTTCTGTCAGGAGGAATGGGCCAAAATTCCAGCAAACTATTGTGAGAAGCTTGAAGAAGGATACCCAAAACAAAAGGAAATGTATGTAAACTTTTTACTGTCTAGAAATTAATAACAATTTCTCTAAAATAATTCTCTCATTATTCTGGCATTTAGAAAATGTAAGTGATTTAAGTATTCCTAACGGACCTAAAATAGTAAACGTTTAGTATGATTTACCATCAGACAGTTTAAAAAAAAAATGGTTATGTTCCTTTTTTTAGAGTGTATGTAAACTTCTGGTTTCAACTGTGTATTTATATATATATATATATATATATATATATATATATATATATATATATATATATATATATATATATATATATATATATATATATATATATATATATATATATATATATATATATATATATATATATATATATATATATATATATATATATATATATATATACACACACAATATAATATAATGCTTATGCCTAAATATTTTCTTTAATATTTATTTTAAATATAAATAAATGTATGTTTACTGGATTTGTAGTTTTTGCTGTTATATACTATAATTTGTTTGTTTGGTACAGCATAATATTTACAGTAAATAACTGAACTGAACAGTTGTGCCTCAAATGTTTCATTGACAGGTTTATTGATCACTAGAGATTATTGACTTGGATTTAAATTGCTTCAGTTGAGTGTATATGAGGATTTATAAGACGTTCTGTCGTTTTTGGAGGATACTAAAATGTGTTGAAGGGTGAAGCTTATTCTTAGGTTGTGGATAAAAAAAATCCTGATACTCTAAAAAATAGGTTCCAGTGCTTGGTTTAGCTTGTGTGTCAGGTGTGAACACTCTGGCCTCTCTCTCTGGGTGTGTGGGCTTGTCTTAGGTTGATGAATCTCTTATTGAAGGACAGTGAAGGGTCGCTCAGGCAGCAGTAGTGGAGCTCCGAGCGGGGCAGTAATCAGTCCCAGAGGGTTGGAGCAGTGAGGACGGCAGCAGCGCCTCTGATAGCGGTAATTACCCTGACCATAGATCCCTTTGGCACAACACACACTCACACTCTCTTCAACACACACATTCACTGCAGGACAAAGACGTTCACACCTGACTCATTGCTACATGAGCTCACAGGCTGCATTGTTCTGAGAGAGTGTGCTGTGTTCTGTTGTAGGACATGAAGATTTCTAATGTTAATATTTCGTTAATGTCTGTCTGTCTGTCTGTCTGTCTGTCTGTCTGTCTGTCTGTGTGTCATTTTATCTTTCTATCGTTCTATCATTATATCTATCGTTTTTCCGTTATTTTGTTTTTTCATTCTTTTGTTTTCATTTTTGTTTTTTCATTCTTTAGTTTTTTCGTTCTTTTTTCGTTTTTTTGTTTTTTCATTCTTTTTTTCATTTAGTTTTTTCGTTATTTAGTTTTTTCATTCTTTTTTCATTCTTTTGTTTTTTCATTTTTGTTTTTTCATTCTTTAGTTTTTTAGTTCTTTTTTCGTTCTTTTGTTTTTTCGTTCTTTTTTCGTTCTTTTGTTTTTTTTTTCAATCTTGTTTTTTTGTTTTTTCGTTCTTTTGTTTTTTGTTCTTTTTTTGTTCTTTTGTTTTTTCGTTCTTTAGTTTTTTCGCTCTTTTGTTTTTTTCAAACTTGTTTTTTCGTTCTTTCGTCTTTTCATTCTTTTGTTTTTTCGTTCTTTCGTTTTTTTCGTTCTTGTTTTTCCGTTCTTTTGCTTTATAATTCTTTTGTTTTTTCGTTCTTTTGCTTTTTAATTCTTCTGTTTTTTCGTTCTTTTGCTTTTTAATTCTTCTGTTTTTTCGTTCTTTTGCTTTTTAATTCTTCTGTTTTTCGTTCCTTAATTTTTTTCATTCTTTTGTTTTTGCGTTCTTGTTTTTTCAATCTTGTTTTTTCGTTCTTTTGCTTCATAGTTCTTTTGTTTTTTTTTGTTCTTTCATTTATTCGTTCTTTTGATTTTTAATTATTTTTTTATTTCAGTCTTTTGCTTTAGAATTCTTTAGTTTTTTTTTTTAGTTTTTTCAATTTGTTTCTTCGTTCTGTTGTTTCTTCGTTTTTTGTTTTTTCGTTCTTTAGTTTTTTCGTTCTTTTGCTTTTTAATTCTTTTGCTTTTTAATTCTTTTTTTTTGTTATTTTGTTTCTTTGTTCTTTTGTTTCTTCGTTCTTTTGTTTCTTTGTTCTTTTGTTTCTTCGTTCTTTCGTTTTTTCGTTCTTTTGTTTTTTTCAATCTTGTTTTTTCGTCCTTTCATTCTTTGTTTTTTCGTTCTTTCGTCTTTTTCGTTGTTGTTTGTTTTATAACTCTTGTTTTTTCGTTCTTTTGCTTTTTAATTCTTCTGTTTTTTCGTTCTTTTGCTTTTTAATTCTTCTGTTTTTTCGTTCTTTTGCTTTTTAATTCTTCTGTTTTTTCGTTCTTTTGCTTTTTAATTCTTCTGTTTTTTCTTTCTTTTGCTTTTTAATTCTTCTGTTTTTTCGTTCCTTCATTTTTTCATTCATTTGTTTTTGCTTTCTTGTTTTTTCGTTCTTTTGCTTCATAGTTCTTTTGTTTTTATGTTCTTTCATTTATTCGTACTTTTGATTTTTAATTATTTTGTTTTTTCGTTCTTTTGCTTTAGAATTCTTTAGTTTTTTTAGTTTTTTCATTTTGTTTCTTCATTCTGTTGTTTCTTCGTTCTTTTGTTTTTTTGTTCTTTAGTTTTTTCGTTCTTTTGCTTTTTAATGATTTTTTTTAGTTTTTTTGTTTCTTCTTTCTTTTGTTTTTTTGTTCTTTCGTTTTTTTTCGTTCTTTATTTTTTAGTTCTTTTGCTTTTTAATTCTTTTGTTTTTTAGTTATTTTTTGTTCTTTTGTTTTTTCAATTTTTAGTTTTTTTGTTCTTTTGTTTTTTCGTTCTTTTGCTTTTTAATTATTTTATCTATCGTTCTTTCTGTCTATCGTTCTTTCTATCTATCTATCGTTCTATCTATCGTTCTATCTACACTGTAAAAAATAAATCCGTAAAATTTACGGTAAGAAACCGGCAGCTGTGGTTGCCAGTATTTAACCGTAAAAAAAATATGGTACAAACCGTAAAAACAATTTCTCATTTTTACAGTAAACTACCGTATTTTATTAATTTATAGAGGTAACATGTCTGTATTTTAAATTAGCAACATCTACACATCTTTTGTTACACAGATAGACATGATAACACAGCCATATGCAGGTGGTGATGAGAAAGTTCATGCATAATGAACCAAAGCTCATCACAAACAACTTTTCCCACAATCAGAAAAGTGTATCAGTGTAAAGAAGGTGCTCAGTGTCATTCACACAGCTACTAAACACCAGTATAGTAACACGCATAAAATTAAAGTCATGAAATAAACATTGTTTATCAACATTAGATGTAACAAAACTCACTAATATACATCACTGATGGGGAAACAACTAAAAAGATCCATAGTAATGTCAACAAAAAGCATAAAAAGTGATGTGCCATGCAGGGAATTCTGGGAAAGTCAATTTACGGTTATTCGCCGTATATATTAAGGAAACATACTGTTAACCGGGTTACGGATTTGTCCTGTAGAATTTTTACAGTTTTTTGAAATCACGGCCATTTTTTACAGTCGATCCATTGTTCTGTAATTTTTATCCATTGTTTTATCATTCTATTTATTGTTCTATTGTTCTTTATATTGTTCTATTGTTCTGTCTGTTCCATCTACTGTTCTATCTATTTATCTATTGTCCTCTGCCTATCCTTCTATCTACCATTTTATCGTTCTATATCATCATCCTCTCTATCATTCTCTACTGTGTAGCATTCTATCTGTCTATGTTCTATCTGTCTATCCTATCTATCGTGTTCTATTTATCTTACGTTCTGTCTGTCTTTTGTTTTATCTATTGCTCTATTAATCTGTCCATTCTGTTATTGTTTTATTTTTCTGTCATTCTAGCTGTCATCCTATATCATTCTGTCATTCTATCACTCTATTGTTCTCTCTACGTCTCTATCATTCTGCCAGTCTGTCTGTTATGTCCGTCTGTGTCAATCGATCCATCATTTTATTGTTCTGTCAGTCCATCTGCCTATCTGTCAATTTATCGTTCTGTCATTTTTCTATCGATCCATCTCTCATTCTATCACTCTATTCTCCCTCATATATTCTGTCTTATTATTCCATTGCTGTGTCTGTCATTCTATCCCTTGCTCTGCAATCCTATCATTCTGTTGTTCTTTCTGTCATTTTATCATGTATTGATTTATCTGCCATTCTTTCTGTAATTCTGTCATTCAGTCATAGAGCTGGATAAAGCAAGCCAATTGCACACTTCCATCAAATATTAGGCTAATTTTGGGTATGTTCGTCACATTTCTTGGAAAAACATGGATGGTTTTGAGTGAACCATCTGTTTAAGTGTGTTTGTATCTTGTATTCCTCATGTTGTGGGGACCAAATGTGTCCACAAATGTAGCAATATTTGCCCAGTACTGGGTTGCAGCTGGAAGGGCATCCGCTGTGTAAAACATATGCTGGAATAATTGGCGGTTCATTCCGCTTTGGCGACCCCTGATAAATAAAGGGAAGGAAAATGAATTAATGAATGTAGCAATATCAGTTGATTATGATCTTGTGGTGACATTTTTTTGGTCTCAATGAGGAAAACGGCACATTAATCACAGAGAATGGAGGATTTTGAAAATGTTACATTGCAGATCCTGTGAGGGTTGAGTTCAGGAGTAGGGTTGCGGAAGTGGGATTAAAAAAAAATAATGTTTTGTACAGGATAAAAATCATTATATCTATGGGAAGTACCTTAAATCTGTACAAGTGTGTGTGTGTTTGTGATCATGTGTCAACATGTAAGATCTTTTCAGAAAGGGCCACAAGAGTTAAGCCCCATTCAAAGGAGTCTGATTACCAGAACAGGATGTTTTCGAGTGTTTGTGGACGAGGGACAAAAAGGAAAACAGAAAAAGACGAAATGAAATCCTAGACCTGGAGAGCACTTTCTGATGATGTCAGCAGGTCTTTAGCGACCCTACATGTTGGATTTTTTTTTCCCTCTTGCCAATCTCAGGAGAAGCTGAAGCAGGTCTGATTCACTCTAAGTGATGTGCTGTCAGTCTTTTTGTCCTTCAGTATTACGGTGAGTCTTTTAGACAGCGCATTTCAAGAACTCTCATGCAGACCAAAACAGCCCATCAGAAAACGATTAGGACATCAGTTCTGAGAAGTGCAGACTTTAAGGAGTACTCCGTGCCTTCGGAGAGATGCTTGACTGGTCTGTAATAGACCCCAGGTACCCGAGTGTTGATTCAATGTGAACAGAAAACAACACAAATAATATTGCGTTCTGCTGTGCAGCTGGTAGGGTGTAAAAATGCTTTCAGAAATGAGATGTGGATCTGTTAAATGGAGCAGATGCGTTTTGGGGAAACGAAAGCATTAACTTTCATACTTGTTTTGTTAAAGGTTCATTAACAGACTGATGGAACACGGTGCATTAATGCAGCTTCTGTTCAAAAAAAAAGAAAAGAAAAGAAAAGTTGTGTGATTTATAGACCAACGTAAAATGTCTGTAGTACTGAAAAGGTTTGTAAATTAAGCAAGTCAATTCGAACGCTATTTTATTTATTTATTTATTCATTTTCCTTCAGTTAATCCCTTATTTATCAGGGGTCGCCACAGCGGAATGAACCATCAACTATTCCAGCATATGTTATATGCAGCGAATGCCTTTCCAGCTGCAACTTAGTTCTGGGAAACACCCATACACACTCATACACTATGGCCAATTTTTGATTTACTTAATTCACCTATATCGCATGTGTTTGCTAACCACTGAGCCACCATGCCACAAGATTTACAACATTTTTCTTAATATCTTCTTTTGTGTTCAACGAACCAAAACAAACTAGTTTGGAACAGGTCAAGAGTGAGTAAATGATGGCAGATTTTGTCGCTGCTGAATTCATTAGTTTTTTTTGCGATTTTTGTATGCAGACTACTTTTGTTGGACTTTTGTGAATCAAGAAAGTAAAGAATTTGAAATAATTAGTTGATATTCAAATATGAATCAGTTTTGTGAAGCTGTACCCATGGACTTCCATACCTTTTTTTCTGAGAGTGTAGTATATGTATTTGCCACTATTGAAGTCAGTGCTTACAGATTTACAACATTCATTCATTTTCCTTCGACTTAGTCCCTTATTTATCAGGGGTCGCCACAGTGGAATGAACCACCAACTATTCCACCATATGTTTTACGCAACGGATGCCCTTCCAGCTGCAACCCTGTACTGGGAAACACCCATACACTCTCACATTCACACACACACATACACACACTCATACACTACGGCCAATTTTGTTTACCCAATTCACTAATAACGCACGTCTTTGGACTGTGGGGAAACCGGAGCACCCGGAGGAAACCCACACAACATGAGGAGAACATGCAAACTCCACACAGAAATGCCAACTGGCCCAGCCGGGACTTAAACCAGCGACTTTCTTGCTGTAAGGCAACAGTGCTAACCACTGATCCACCATGCCACAAGATTTAAACATTTTTCTGAATATCTTTTTTTGTGTTCAACGATCCAAAACAAACCCAGACTAGTTCGGAACAAGTCAAGAGTGAGTAAATGATGGCAGAATATAAATTTTTGTGTGAACTACCCCTTTAAGCCTTGTCTGAAACTGGGAAAAGTCTCATCACGTAGCTTGTGCCAGCTTGTGTGGATGCTGAATTCATTAGATTTTGAGTTTTTTTCTGGTCCCACTTTATATTAAGTGTCCTTAATTAATATTTACTTACTGTCTAAATACATCATTTTACATTGTACTTGTGTTTGATTATGATTGACATCTATAATTAATTTTTTGTAATTCCATTTATAGCTGCATTGTTGATCATCCCTTACACCTTAACCCACCTTAAAACCTACCCATACCACCAAATCTGTCCCTAACCATACCCATATCCCACCTCAAGAGCACCAGACGTGTTCTGCAATACATGAACACAGTAAGTACATTGTATTTCATTCATTCATTCATTTTCTTGTCGGCTTTGTCCCTTGCGGGGTTGCCACAGCGGAATGAACCGCCAACTTATCCAGCACGATTTTACGCAGCGGATGCCCTTCCAGCCGCAACCCATCTTTGGGAACTACATTGTATTTATAAGTTGTAAATATTCAAATGTGCATCACCACAAAAACCATCTCACTCCGACCAAAGGCAATTGGACCATATTTACTGCTCAGTCTTGCATTAATTGATGTCCGCATATGCATGATTTTGCATTCAGCTCTCTGCGGGGGCGAGTGAGTGTTGGACTGTTTGTGTTTCCAGTTAAATATTTTGGCTTTGGGTTAAATTTAGAGGGTGATAATTTTCCCTGAGACAGCTTTGAGTTGTTCCGCCTGTCGTCTTCAAGCATCACCTCACACGGGGGGCAGGACGGGGTGCAAACAATCACACGAGGAGCCCTGTGGATGACAGACCCTCGCCATGTTCGTGAGATGGGAAGCAGATGGTTGGATGGTCTGCCCGCGGGGCTCATGAAGAGAGAGAGAGACCGAAAGAGAGTGAAATAACAGCACTTGTTGCCTGAAGCCAGTGTTTTGAAACATGGCCGCCGTACAAAGAGAGCATGATGGCCACTCTGATGGTCAGGTTTTAGGCTGGCGCTCCAAACACACTCCCTAGATAACCGGCTGCGCTTTAATGGATTACAGCCTGAGGTAATTACAACGAGAGCTGTTGTACTCGCTGTGAATTTAAAGCTGTGGGCTGCATCGCCATGATGGACCTAAAGTCTTCATTATCTGCACGCCAGAACAGTCACACTTTATACTGGTCCATGATGGAGACTTGGTGAAGCTCTGAGATAAGAGACTGCCATCAAAATAACAAGTAACTCCTACTTTAATAAAGATCTTACAAAAACAGCTTGATCTACCATTAAAATTCTTCATAATAGACCATTCATTCAGCCATTTTTTAAAGCCCTCAACTGTCAACATCACGCCATGTTTACTACACTTTTTTGCAATTAAATCCTAATCTAATCATGACAAACTATACACTACCTGACAAAAGTCTTGTCGCCTATCCAAGTTTTAGGAACAACAAATAATAACTTGACTATGCTCAATAATGTTTATGTCTGGTGACTGGGCTGGCCAATCCTGGAGCATTTTGACCTTCTTTGCTTTCAAGAATTTTGAACTTTGGAGGCTGAAGTATCTATCCTACTGAAGAATTTGCCCCCTCCTGTGGTTTGTAATGTAATGGGCAGCACAAATCAGGCTGTTGATGTTGCCATCCACTCTGTAGGTCTCTCACACGTCCCCATACTGAATGTAACTCCAAACCATGATTTTTCCTTCACCAAACTTGACTGATTTCTGTGAGAATCTTGGGTTCATGCGGATTCCAATAGGTCTTCTGCAGTATTTGTGATAATTGGGATGCAGCTCAACAGATGAGTCAGTTCAACAGATGAGTCAGTTCAACAGATGAGCCTGCTCTTAACCGTTTGCCACTTTTCCATGTGATCAACCATAGAAGTCAAGTTATTATTTGTCTCCCTACAACCTGTGGGACTGTTTGCGGTTACATATTTAAGTCATAATATTGTAGTCTAAACATAAAGCAATCATGATAAACTACATATAATTTGAGAGCATAATATTTAGATGAATAAAATGAAGATTTTTGATGGATATTACTGAGCAACTGTTATTTATTAATTTGCAACAAGGATACTAATCAGATTTGCAAAGCATTACTTTGCTACAGCAATCCACCTGTATTTATATATATATATATATATATATATATATATATATATATATATATATATATATATATATATATATATATATATATATATATATATATATATATATACTTATACTACCAATACTACTTTAGAATTTTGTGTTTACTTGTCAAGTATTGTCAAAAACATTAGAAAATACACTTTTACACATCAAAACATAGGGGGCGCCCTGGTATGATCAACGCCCTGTTATGGTGGTCATGTCTGGTACTGCGGCCAAACAAAATCTTACCGAAAGCTCAATTTTTGAGATTTTAACTTCAAATTGGCATTTTTGTAAGGATATTTAGTTTGATTTTAGGCTAAAACAGGTTTTGTAAAGTACATATTTTATGTAATATGATTAAATATACCTTTATTGTTTTATTTTTTCATAAACATAAAGGCACATAATATCAATTGGGTAAGCTAGAATTGTCCTTATGTATGTGAACGAGAGTGTATCGGTGTTTCCCAGTGATGGCTTGCAGCTGGAAGGGCATTCGCTGTGTAAAACATATGCTGGATATGTTGGCAGTTTATTCCGCTGTGGCGACCCCAGATTAATAAAGGGACTAAGCTGAAAGGAAAATGAATGAATGAAAGGCACATCATTTTTGTTTGATTTAACTTTTTGAAATTGTTCACTCCAAAAGTTATTAATCATTTTTTTAATTTAAATATTTTATTTCCATCTTAAAATGAGTCAAAATGATTTGTTTACAATAATTGTAAATCTAAAGCTGATTTGCTCTAATTCCAGACTTAATCTTCTAAATCACAGATTTGCTGATAAATAACAAATTACTAACTGAATGTTTATTAGTATAGTTTATGCCTGTCACAATATTTTTTGTTGTTGTTGTACGATATATTGCACCAAAGTATATTGCGATTAAACATATATTGTCATTTTAAGACCATTTCCATTCAAATCGAATACCACCAAACTTCCCATACTATAGAATTTTGTGTTTACTTGTCAAATTTTGTCAAAAGCATGAAAAAATACTCTTCAGAATGATTCCTCAAAACATAGGGTGCGCCCTGTTATGATTAACAATTGAAGCTGAATGTCATTTGGTGATCATGTCTGGTACTGCAGCCAAACAAAATCTTACCAAAAGCTCAATTTTTGAGATAACTTCAGATTTGCAATTTATTTTGTTCTGATATTTAGTTTGATTTTAGGCTAAAACAGTTTTTGTGAAGTACATATTTTATATAATATAATGATATGTACATTTTATTGGTTTATTATATTCATAAACAAACACATAACTTTTGTTTGATTTAACTTTTTGAAATTGTTCACACCAAAAGTTAATAATAATTTTCAATTTGAATATTTTATTTCCATCTTAAAATGAGTCAAAATAATTTGTTTACAATAATTGTAAATCTAAAGCTGATTTGCTCTAATTCCAGACTTATTCTTCTAAATCACAGGTTTGCTGATAAATAACAAATTGCTTATTTAATATGTTTATTAGAGGCGACGCAGTGTAGTGTATGAGTGTGAATGAGTTTGTGGCTGGAAGGGCATCCGCTGCGTAAAAATGTGCTGGATAAGTTGGCAGTTCATTCCGCTGTGGCGACCCCGGATTAATAAAGGGACTAAGCCGACAAGAAAATGAATGAATGAATATGTTTATTAGTATAGTTTATGCCTGTTATGATACCTTTTTTTTTGTACTATAAATTGCACCGAAATAAATTGCGATTAAACGATATTATTGCCATTTTAGGACCATTTTATGCCACTTCTTTAATAATGCCGGAATGACAATATAATAGCATTACAATGCAAGTACGCTCGTCCAAGGAACGAAATAATCTAATTATGGTCATTTTAACAATTTAATAATGAGGCATTGAAATCAGAATGTGAAAAAACAAATCATAAAAAAATAATAATTAATTAAAATAAAAGGTAAAAAGTAACAGATAGTAATATAGTAAACAGATAGTAAACAGTCTGCAATATCTGCTACCAGATCTATTTTCAGTTGTCAGACATCCACGTGAAAATATACTATAGTAATTTATAGTAAATACTATAGTGTTTTATTAACCATACTGGCTCTGACACCTCCAATAGAGATAGAGATGTTGCGCAATCAGCTAAAATGTTGCTAGAATTGGTTTTTATGTATGGGTGATATATATTGCATCACCAAAAATGATTGAGTCCATGTGTTGTGTGATGAGTCCATATATTGATTATTGTGACAGGCCTAGTATAGTTTCATATAATAGGATTTGTAGCTCCACATTGCACTGTAAAACATGCCATTAGATTTAAAATAGCTCTGTAACTATGGTAACTTTTGCTATTTTTACCATCACGTAATTGACTCCAAGTATATATCTCAATGAGCAAGTTAATCAGAAGACCTCCTCCATCAAATGCTGTTTCTGATCAAACTGTTGATCCAGCAAGTGCTTAAATAAGGCCGGGTTAGTGTATATGCAAACATTACTTGGGTTATTTTGACCACATCTTTTATAGTGCATGTACAAAATGAACTTCAGTATGTATTGAATCAGCCATGTGTAAAATGCTCCCACAAATTGTATATTCGTTTTATACAGTCCATCAGTTTCACCGTACCCACGAAATAACAAAAGCATGATTTTTATGTGAGCCGAGTTTCCCCCCCAAGTGTAACTGATATGAAATTAGAGGCAGAATGGAGTAGCATTTCTCCTAATAACTCGGAGGGACCGGCGTCACATTAAGAGCACCGTACGTTAGCGATCTCAAATTCACCACGTTGAAAGCTAATGCTGTCATAATGGTTTCTCCATTGAACAAATAACTCCTCTCGCCATGTTACAGTGTGCAAATTATTGAATTTAATCAAATTAGACTTGAAAGGCCATTAAGTTTTGAATTAATATATAAGCAGAGACTGGAACTGAAGTATCTGAAGCAGCAACACACACACACACTTGTACAGCTATCTTTATGGGGACTTATGATGTTTTTACTTTACAGATTATACACTACCTGAGAAAAGTCTTGTCACATATTCAAGTTTTAGGAAGAACAATTAATAACTTGACTTCTAGTTGATCATTTGGTATCAGAAGGGGCTTATATGAAAGGCAAAGGCCTTGAGATTACGCTTATTTGACTAAAATAAAATATGATCATGTCTTGATTTTTAATGATTTAATTAGGACAGTAAGGTCTGACCTTGCACAAATAACGTGCAGTTTTTAGAAAATAAAGTCATGGTGCAGTGGAAAAAGGATGAATATTGTGTATGACTCCCATGAGCTTGGACTACTGCATCCATACATCTCTGCAATGACTCTAACTTACTAATAAAGTCATCTGGAATGGCAAAGAAAGCGTTCTTGCAGGACTCCCAGAGTTTATCAAGATTCTTTCCATTCATCTTCAATGCCTCCTCCTTCATCTTGCCCCAGACATGCTCAATAATGTTCATGTCTGGTGACTGGGCTGGCCAATCCTGGAGCACCTTGACCTTTGCTTTCAGGAACTTTGATGTGGAGGCTGAAGTATGAGAGTATTTGTGATGATTGGGGTGCAGTTCAACAGATGATTCATCAGAAAAATCTACCTTCTGCCACTTTTCTAAATGATCAATTAGATGTCAAGGTATAATGTGTTATTACTGGGGCTTTTTTTTGGATGTCAGGTTAAATCATTAAAAATTGAGAATTTTCAAAAAAATTATGCATTGTAATTAGCCAGTGTTACCTGTATGATTGCATCTACTTGAACTCATTGTGGTCAAGTTGATTCAAGTTCTTGTCCCTAGACCCTGTTAGTGTCGATATTAACTTATTGCTTAGGTTATTTGACCAAGTGTTTTATAGCGCAGTGATGTTCAAAAGCTAACGCCGTCGTAATAGTTTTTCCATTTAACAAACAACGTCATGTTGCAACGTGCACATTACTGAATTTACTCAAATTAGACCTGAAAGGCCAATAAGTTTTGAATTAATATATAAGCAGAAACTGGCACTGAAGTATCTGAAGCAACAACACACACATACACACTTGTTTATGGGGACTATATTATTTATTTAGTTAATAATAAAAAGATTAAAGTTCAAGTTAATCATCTGAAAATAAACAGGTATATCTCGGGTAGAAAAGTTACTAGAATCATGTCTAGAAAGACAGCCAATCACTGCTTTGAACTTATCGTCCCATTTGTGTCCTGTTATTTGATTTACTATTGTCATTGACAGAAAGGCCAATCATCACAATGATCTAGCCTTCAGAAAAGATCCTTTCATTCATCTACTTTAGAAACAGCACATCTCATTTAAAACTGACTTTCATAGTTTTGTAGTAATTCATTATATTAAAAAATTGAGTTTTGTGTGTGTCAGGCTAGTGCATTCATAAATCTAAGGATTGTCAAGAAATGTATTGTAATTAGCCATTGAAAGCTGGATCATTGCATCAAATGATCTACTCAAACTCATTGTGGACAAGTTGATTCAACTAGTTCTTGCCCCTAGATCCTGTTAGTGTCGATATTAACTTTTTGCTTGGGTTATTTGACCAAATGTTTTATAGCACAGTGAACTTCATGTGCTGAAAGCTAATGCTGTCGTAATGGTTTCTCCATTTAACAAACAACGTCTCTCGGCATGTTGTAACGTGCAAATTACTGAATTTACTCAAATTAGACTTGAAAGGCCATTAAGTATATAAATATACAAGCAGAGACTGGCGCTGGAGTACATAAATTGTGGTTATCCAGCAGCGACACACACACATACTCTAGAGGGAGTACTGTTTTCATCAATTTAAATGTATTGATTTGAGATGGAAACTAAGTTGATTTATAGATTTATTTTTTTATTTATTGAGTTTTTTTGTTTTTGTTATTTCACTGTCATTCCCTTGGGTTATTTGACCATATTTTTTATACCGTATGCACACACTAAACTACATGAGTTGAAAGCTAATGCTGTCGTAATGATTTCTCCATTTAGCAAATAACGCCTCTCGCCATGTTACAACATGCAAATTACTGAATTTACTCAAATTAGACTTGAAAGGCCATTAAGTGTATAAATATACAAGCAGGATACGGCGCTGGAGTACATAAATTATGGCAGCGACACACATGTGCGCACACACACACACACATTGTAGCCGTCCATCACTTGCTGATATGCTCCTCAGAGACTGCTTGCAGCACATGCCCTGTATTTATGGCTGAGTCTGGAAAACACATCGCCGCCTGCCAAACAGAGAAAAGAGAATTTAGGAAGTTTTAAAAAAAGCAGGGCTGCCGCGATGGAACAAATCTAGGTTTGTGCATTACAGAGAGCAGCGCAGGCATCTTCCTTTAATAACTGTCGTAGGCCGAGCTGCTGCTGAATCAGGCCTGGTTTGTGACTCACGCTAATCTCCGACTGTTGTGTTTCTGCGGTGGACATGCGGGGGTGAGCAGTAGATGAACAGCTCTTGCTCGGGTCATGGTGGATCCCGCATGCCCACTGCTTCACACAGACACCAGGAGCAAGATGGGACCAGCAAGTAGTGGATTCCAAGAGGAGTCCGAGAGAGGAATGTGTGTCCTTTGGTTAAAGGAATTTTTTAGAAATATGCAAAAATTAGGGTGGCTAAGTAGTCAACATGGTTGCCTCACTGCAGGAAGGTTATTGGTTATTGAGACCAAGACCAAGTGCACTTTCTGTGTGGAGTTTGCTTGTTTTGTAGTTTCCCCCACAGTCCAAAGACCATGCCGTATACTGTACTGTATATGAATTGGATAAACTAAGTTGGCCATAGTGTGTGAATTGGAGAGTGTCTGTGTTTCGACACTCACTTGTGAACGATAATTATTATGAAAAGCGCTATACAAGTAAACATGAATTGAATTGAATGTTTCAGCTACAAAGGCATCCGCTGTGCAAAATATGTTATTGGCGGTTCATTCCTCTGTGGTGACCAGTAGTATAAAGTAACTAATTACAAATACTGAAGTTACTGTAATTTTCAGAAATTGTAATTTACTAAGTAGTTTTACAAATGTGTACTTTTACTCTCCCTTGAGTACATTTTTAGTGCAGTATCTGTACTGTTACTCCACTACTTTTCTTCAACCTGCAGTCACTACTTTACTTTTTTCTTGTCTATGGAGATTAGAGAAATCAGTCTTGAGATTCCTGTCCAATCAAATCGCACATCGAAGGTAATTTGCATCATAATGAACTACCTTAAGACATAGGCGCTTTACATTGCAGCAAACTGCAAGCATTAAAAGTGTCCAAGAAGATGGTCAAAATCTTTACACACATTGACTCAGAGACTGTTTAGATGCATGTCACTGATGAGAAGATGACGGATATTTACTGTATGATGATCGAAATGGCCTTTAAACGCCCAGCAGGCACAAGACGTCAACCTGCCGTCAGATTGACGTTGTACCCTAACGTCGTGGGGATGTTGCATTTTGTTTAGAAATGTCAGGCCTACCTCAATGTCCAACGTCCAACCTGAAATCAACCAAATATCAACGTCTAATGATGTTACAGCTTGACGTTGTGTCAACGTTACCACTATGACGTCTATCCGACGTCGGATTTTGGTTGCCGTACCTGATGAATAGATGTCCGTATTTGACGTCAATATGATGTTGGTTTAAGATGTTGGCTCGACGTTGGATTTTGGTCACTTTCTACCAACCTAAAAGCAACCAAATATCAACGTCATTTGACATCATTATAGGACATCAAAATAACGTTGTCCTTAGATGCTGGCTAGACGTTGAATTTTGGTCACCTGACATCACAACCTAAATCTAACCTAATATTAACATCTTATGATGTGTGCCTGCTGGGCAATAACTAAATGCACTACAGAATGTTACGTTTACACACAATCGCATCAACAAATTACATGTAAACGCATCAGCTTTTGACAGCATAATACTCACTACTCATGAGTACTTTTGAAATGTCTACTTTTTACTCATACTTTGAGTAATATTTACAACAGATACTTTTACTCTACTCACACTACATTTTTAGGCAAGTAATGGTACTTTTACTCGATTTTTCAGTACTCATTCCACCACTGGTGGTGACCACTGATAAAGCAGGAACTAAGCTAAAGGAAAGTGAGTATCCAAAAATCACTATAACAGTGTTATGTATTTTGCTGACCCGTGTACATTATCCCAAATGTTTTGAAGAATGTTCAAATAAGACAGACAAGCTATTTTAGCTAGTGACATGGACATATAGACACTATTGTAATTTTTCTATATAAAAAAATGACTTTTTTTTTAAAATAATAATTTATTCATTCATTCATTTTCTTGTCTGCTTAGTCCCTTTTAATAATTAATTTAAATTATTTTAATTAATAATTGTATTTTAATTATTAATAAATAGAAAGATACAGTCACCGGCCACTTTATTAGGTACAACTTACTAGTATCGGGTTGGACTCCCTTTTGCCAACTGCCTTAATCCTTCGTGGCATAGATTCAACAAGGTACTGGAAACATTCCTCAGAGATTTTGGTCCATATTGACATGATAGCATCACGCAGTTGCTGCAGATTTGTCGGCTGCATGATGTGAATCTCCCGTTCCACCACATCCCAAAGGTGCTAAATTGGATTGAGTACTGGTGACTGTGGAGACCATTTGAGTACAGTGAACTCATTGTCATGTTCAAGAAACCAGTCTGAGATGACTCGCGCTTTATGACATGGCGCGTTATCCTGCTGGAAGTAGCCATCGGATCATGAGTACGCTGTGGTCATAAAGTGATGGACATTGTCAGTAATAATACTCAGGTTGGCTGTGTTGTTGACATGATGCTCAATTGGTACTAATGGGCCCAAAGTGTGCCAAGAAAATATTCCCATCACACCATTACACCACCACCACCAGCCTGAACCGTTGATACAAGGCAGGATGAATCCATCCTTTCATGTTGTTGATGCTAAATTCTGACCCTACCATCATTTTGGTGAGCATGTGTGAATTGTAGCCTCAGTTTCCTGTTGGTAGCTGACAGGAGTGGCACCTGGTGTGGTCTGTTGCTGCTGTAGCCCATCTGCCTCAAGGTTGGACGTGTTGTGTGTTCAGAAATGCTCTTCTGCATACCTCGGTTGTAACAAGTGGTTATTTGAGTTACTGTTGCCTTTCAGCTGGAACCAGTCTGGCCATTCTCCTCTGACCTCTGGCATCAACAAGGCATTTGCACCCACAGAACTGCCGCTCACTGGATATTTTCTCCTTTTTGGACCATTCTCTGTAAACCCTAGAGTTGGCTGTGCGTGAAAATCCCAGCAGATCAGCAGTTTCTGAAATACTCAGACCAGCCCGTCTGGCACCAACAACCATGCCGCATTCAAAGTCACTTAAATCACCTTTCTTCCTCATTCTAATGCTCGATTTGAACAGCAGATCGTCTTGACCATGTCTACATGCCTAAATGCATAGAGTTACTGCCATGTGATTGGCTAATTAGAAATTTGCATTAACGAGCAGTTGGACAGGTGTACCAAATACAGTGTCCAGTGAGTGTATACTTTGCAACTGTTTGCAGGTATTATTATATTATATTCTTTATTTTAAGGTGTGTAATTATATAAAAAGTCTTAAGTCTGTTTTCTAAATTATTAACAGTACTTTTTAAAGTGGATTTAGCAGAAAATCAGCAAATAAGAATGATTTCTCGTCTCTGAGAGATCACGTGACATTAAAAACTCAAGTAGAAGTGCTTAAATTAGTTTTTTTTTTTCTGTTTAATTAATCACACTGACCTCAGATTGTTAAATGCATCAGTTTTATGTCAAAATCTTATATGGCTTTAGGTTTTGAGAAGTTTTTTTTATATGATCAGTTGAAGTTACAAAGTTATGAATGTATATAAGATTGAGCGGTAACTGTTGAAAAAGCTTGATCCAGGAACATGCCCAACAAGTGGACATTGTGTTTTTATTTATTATTTATCCAATAAACCAGTTGTTTAGCCTTTTCTCCGGCTGATATTTCAGTTTCCCCCCATTTCTTTGTGCCAGAGAGGCCCAATTACCGTCCTGTGGTCTCTTCAGATGACATTTTTCTTAGCGCTTCTCAGGTTTCCATTGTCTCTTTCTGGCGCTTCTCTCGGGACGCACACGTGACGCCCTTTAGCATGGCAAACTTCCAGCACATCTCTTTTTTTTCTCCAGGATTTCTCCAGATTGTATGGTGAACGAGTATTAACGGCGTATTTTAAAGCCAGGCTCAACTCTACTCCACTTTTATGGTTGAACTGGTAACTTGTCATGACCGTTCACTTGGGTGCGGAAATTTAATAACATCTTTTTTTCATAATACCCCTGATAAAGCAATCACACGCATGGCTACACGCGATACGCCGGAACAAAAGGCCCGTACAATTAAACGGGCAGGTTTACAACAGGCCGCTGACAACGTGAATTACGTTAAAATGATCCCCGTAGATCAGCGGCGCCCTTGAATCGTAAAATGGCTTAAGGAGTTTTCCTGCGCGGTTCTCCTCCTACTCGGTCTCCGGTGGGAAGGAGTTGATTTAACAGCTTCCCAGGGTAAAATGTTCTCCAAAAAGGCCTCAAAGTCACTTGCCCCCGAAGCGTGAAAAGATATAAAGTGCCCATCATTGTACAATTCCACACATTTCAAGCGTCGTTTATGCTTAGGCAGCGAAAAAAAGATGTTATTTCAGCATGCTTTCTGCATTTTCACGTACATAAGTGTTTGCCACGAGGGGAAATCTGTCTTGGTTGTTATATTTTTTGGATCTGTTGTGTCCTTACACCAACTTCGACCCCATTAGAAGAGTGGAGTACACTGTTTTCTGTTCGTCAATGCTGCGCTCCAATGCTAATGTGACGGTCGCTCAGGTTTCTGTGCCTACAGTCTCCTGATAAGATGAAACGCACAAAAGGTCAACGTTATTAGCAAAGCCTGTAACATTTCCACTCTGAGTCTGTGATTTATGCTACGGCTATGAAGTCGTTTTATCATCCGCTTTTAGTCTGTTGTTGAGTATCGTCACACTTTCTTTCTTTAGGGTTATTGGAAAAGAGGTTTACTTCACAGTGTGTGTGTGTGTTCATTCATTCCTTCATTTTTCTGTGGCTTAGTTTCTGATTTATTAGAGGTCACCACTGCGGAATGAACCGACAACTATTCCAGCATATGTTTTATGCAGCAGTTGCCCTTTCAGCGGCAACCCAGTACTGGTAAACACCCATACACGCTCTCATTCACACACACTCATACACTACGGCCAATTTAGTTTATTCAATTCACCTATAGCGCATGTGTTTGAACTGTGGGGGAAACCGGAGCACCCATAGGAAACCCATGCAAACTCCACACAGAAATGCCAAATGGCCCAGCCGGGACTTAAACCAGCGACCTTCTTGCTGTGAGACGACAGTTCTTTCCAGACAGTGTGTTTTAGTATAAAAAAATCTCTGATAAAACCTAATCTACATCTGATCAAATTCACAAATTGTATGTAGTTGGAAAGCAAATTAATTGTAAGCATCTACTTTAATGCTTTAGTATTAAGATGTGGGTGAAATAATGTTCTATTGTTTTCAGACTGACAAGTATATTTGTGTAAAGATAAAACTGCATACTTGTTCTTCAGACTTGTACTTATTAAAATATGACATGACTATCCTAATATGTTTTAAGCGATTCAGCGTGTATTGCTGTCAAATGAGTAAAATCTGGTGGTTTGAAGGATAATAGTCAAGTATAAAAATGTAGAAAATGACAAATAATTTGTGTTTTGGGGGATGCAATCTGATAAATATGCTTGAGATTTGTTTTGGTGTATGAAATATGGTTTTACTGGATGTGAACCATGGTAAAAATGTGTACTAGACTAAACCAAACATTTATATGCAGTGGGTGACAGTTCAATGTGACCATTACCACTGCATGTGATGCTGCGGTGGGACTCCACTATCGTGGAGTGAGAGCATGAGACTGACTCCTGTAACGCTCCAAGGACAGACAAGTCTTCGTTGAGGTCCAGCTTCCTGCGCCTAGACTGCAGCTCTGCACAAGACGTTTGGCCATAGGAGAAATGGTCATGCCCAACTGAGCCAGGTTTCTCTCGAGGTTTTTTAAATCTTCGCTTTCGCCAATTGGTGAAGTTTTTTTCTCGCCGCTGTTGCCACTGGCTTGCATGGTTCGGGATCTGTAGAGCTGCGCATCGATGGATTTGCTCTTCAGTGTTTGGACTCTCAGTAGTGATTATTAACCCACACTGAACTGAGCTAAACTGAACTTAACTTATTCTCTGAAAACTGAACTGACTCTGTTTCAATTCACTATAATCTTCCATGTGAAGCTGCTTTGACACAATCTACATTGTATAAGCGCTATACAAATAAAGATAAATTGAATTGAACTATGGGATTAGTCCCAACAAGAGGCACAAAGGGAAGGGATGCAAACAAACAGAAATATACTGCTGTAAATACCTACTACTTGCAAATGAAGATGAAAAAACGAAACAAAGCATTATAATTCCCTCATAAATAATTAAAAACCAATTGTAAACTTAAGTACAATAAGGATTCATTTTGGATATTAAAACTAAAGAAATAAAAGACAAATAAAATTAAAGTACATACATCCATCCATACATCCATCCATCCATCCATCCATACATACATACATGCATACATACATACAGTTGAAGTCAGATTTATTAGCCCTCTTTTGAATTTTTTTTTTCTTTTTTCAAAATTTCCCAAATGATGTTGAACAGAGCAAGGAAATTTTCACAGTATTTCTGATAATATTTTTTTCTTCTGGAGAAAATAATATTTTTTCTTTCTTATTTGTTTTAATTCGGCTAGAATAAAAGTAGTTTTTAGTTTTTAAAAAACATTTTAAGGTCAATATTATTAGCCCCTTTAAGCTATATATTTTTTTTTGATAATCTACAGAACAAACCAACGTTATACAATAACTTGCCTAATCACCCTAACCTGCCTAGTTAACCTAATTAACCTAGTTATGCCTTTAAACGTCACTTTAAGCTGTATAGAAGTGTCTTGAAAAATATCTAGTCAAATATTATTTACTGCATCATGGCAAAGATCAAATAAATCAGTTATTAGAAATTAGTTATTAAAACTATTATGATTAGAAATGTGTTAAGAAAATCTTCTTTCCGCTAAACAGAAATTGGGAAAAAATATAAACATACATACATGCATACATACATGAATAAATAAATAGTTTGTGTTTTAGCTAAACACCGTAAATACGGTGGCGAGCGCCGCAGCAGAGGGAGCATATTGAAGTGTTGACATCTGTATATATAAAAAGTAAAGCCATATTTATCCTTTGTCTACATCAGATAAAGGTTGTTTTGAACTTTTTATCAAATGATCCTGAACAAAGAATTTTTTCAACATTCATGATAATGTTTTATTATAATTTAGTTTGAAGTTTGCATGTTCTGCCTGTTGGTCTGGTTTCTCCCACAGTCCAAAGACATGCGCTATAGGTGAATTGAATAAACTAAATTGTCCATAGTGAATGAGTGTGTATGGATGTTTCCCAGTACTGGGTAGCAGCTGGAAGGGTATCCGTTGTGTAAAAAATGTTACCTTTTTTCAGTTAATATTGATTAAATTTCATTTAAAATTGATTAAAGTATCAAACTTTTTTTTGTATGGTGTTCGTGTTTGTTAACTATAACTGTTTAATTACCTGATTAAATAATAATTAAATATTAAGCCAAAGAAAAATGAAGGAAGGAAGGAAGGACGGAAGGAAGGAACTATTTAATTGACTGAATTAAAAACAAATTAAATATAGATTGTTTTTTTTGTTGTTTTTGTTTCCATCTCTCATTATTCACATTAACCCTTTTTCCAAATCCAGCTCAAGCAAGCGTAAAACTTTTTTTTTAGCAAATTAAGGTATTTTTATTCTAAATATGTAATTTTCATCACTCGTTTCTTATGCTAGACTTCAAATTTAGCCTCAACACACACTGTAAAGCCTATCTGTTAATTAACAGACTCCGTATTTTGTGATTCACAAGTGTTTTCTGTGCATTTACGGATGTGAATTGCATTATGGGAGTTTTATCTTTGCTTTGTCGTCTTTTGATGTTGAAAATTCAGCTCCGCACTCAACAGAGTAACTTCCCTGCTGAAAAATCCAGCTTAAACCAGCCTAAGATGGTTGGCTGGTTTTAGCTGGTCAACTAGCCTGGTTTTAGAGGGGTTTTCAGCCATTTCCAGCCTGGTCTTAGCTGGTCAGGCTGGAAAATGACCAGCTAAAACCAGCTTGACCAGCCAAAACCAGCTATATCCAACTTAAACCAGGCTGGTCCAGCTGGTTTTAGCTGGTTTAAGCTGGTCATTTTCCAGATTGACCAGCTAAGACCAGGCTGGAAATGGCTGGAAACCAGCCTGGAAGTGGCCAAAACCCCTCTTAAACCAGACTGGTCGACCAGCTAAAACCAGCCAACCAGCTTAGACTGGTTTAAGCTGTTTTTTCAGCAGGGTTTATTGACATTTTAGTAGTTTGAGATAATATAATGTATAAGAAATAATATAGAGAAGCCTGTAAAATAGTTTATTACCAGGTTTATATAGCGCAATTTACAACACCAACCCAGACGATACAGTATATCACTTTAAACAATTAAAAATGTCAATAAAAGGTAATTTTTCAAACTTTTCCACATCAAAAGCTTTTTAGAGGAAATATCAAGATCCCATAATGCAATACAAAAGCATAAATAAGTGAACGAATCTACAGATTTACAGATTATTACAGTGCAACACATGATGGAAACCCAGCTATTGAGTAAAAGACTGACTCCAGTATCTCTATTGAAGAAGTGGGCGGATTGAGACACACCCATAGCAACTCAATGAAGCCTTGATGGAGAAAAAAACACAGCGATATAATGTGCACACGTCAATCACTGTCACCACACATTCCTGCATCAAAACATGATCCGTCTCCGCATCTATACAGCGGTGTGTGTGTTTGTCAGCGGTCGGTGGAGGATAATTGAATCATTTGGCTTGACTGAGTGGTTTAAGGTGGCGCTTCATTATTCAGTCTCTTGCTTTTCATTGCAGTTGTTTTAGTCTCTTTCTGCGAAACACTTTTTGACGCTCTCCTGTGGAATCTCAGTGGCATCGTGGGACATGTAGCCTATAATTTTATCTGGCGAGAGGTTTCTGGAGGCAGACAAAGGGCTGTAATTGAGTTTGTGAGGCTAAATGTGGGAAAGGCATATTTAGATAATCGGATAATTGAGTGTTGACTCGACTTGCCCTTGTTGATCGGTGCGTTTATAGTGCGACATCAAGATTACATGCCATCTGCTCGCCGTTTCTGTCGTTTGGAGGTGAATTGAGAGAATGTTTATAACCGTTTTATGAAATGGACCCTTGCTTAATGCTGACAGGTCCACTTTGCAGCATGGCTTTTAGTTACGGATATTTATGAAAGGATTTTCTGAGAAGGATTTGTGCTTTTAAAGAGTTGGTTCATAGCAAGAAGAAAAAAAGTTCTCTCATCATTTACTGACCCTCATGATATTCTAAAGTAGGGTTGTCAAAAGAATTGAGTTCGATACCTTTACTTTTTTGCATTTACCACTTCGTAATGTTGGCATTCCTTTTCCCAACTCTTAAAATACGTTTAGGGACGGATGACACCAAGTGATGAAGTGTTTCAGGTGTATTCACCTTTGCCAAGGACACTGACACAACCCCATAGCATGACAGACCTTGGGTTTTGGACTTGTTTCTGGTCTGAATAATACTTTTCTTCTTTGGACCGGAGCACATGGCATCCATTTCTCCCCAAAAATACCTGCCTCCGAGCCCTGGGAAGTCGACAGCGCTTCTGGACACTGTTAACATAGGGCTTCCTTTTGGCCCAAGTACAGTTTTCCCTAGCCCCTTTTACACTGATACCGGTAAATATCCGGAAAATTTCCGGACCGACTTTACTGGTAAATGTAAAAAAGCGCTGTTCACACAGGCACGGACGCTACGGAATTTTTCACCATTCACACATCCATTCCAAAATACCGGTAACTTCTGACATCACTAACCAGAAATGACCTCTAAACGGCTGCGCTTGTATTGGTAAACATTTGACTACATTACAAACTCTGTAGATGGAGAAGTACTGTGAACAACTTCGATGAAAACATATAGAGGAACACTTTTGCATGTCGTAATGTTCATAATATGTGTGTGTGTGCTGGCGCTCACCGGCTGCTTCACATGCACGCGTCAAGCAACTGAAGGAAGCAGAGCTTGAAGGTAAACTAACAGCAGCTGATCATAAGCATTTTATCGATATTTTTTTACACAGTTGGCATTAGGAAGGAACATAGAAACGTTATCTGACTAACATCTAGCAACTAAATGTGTCTGGAAAAATATTCGTGGATGTGGGTGTGTTCGAATGTTCTGATTTGCTGGAGTAGACCTCTCACGTCAACACGTTCTAATCGTGAACGCGCTTTTTCCGGCAATCTTCCTTCTGCGTTCACACAGCGCAGCATTCTGGCAAATAACCAGTAATGTTACAACTTCTCTTTTCGGGAAAACTGCGAACGAATTAACCGTTATTTTCAAAAAGGACCTGTTCACACATACAGACCTTTCCTGAAAATTGCTGGTAATTTTCCGGAAAGGTCTGTATGTGTGAAACGGGCTTCTGGCATTTGTGGATCTAGCTACAGTACGTATTGTGATACTTTACAAAGGTTTGTCAAAGTAGTCCTGAGCATGAATGAATTACAATTCTTGATGCAGTGCCGACTAAGGGATCGGAGATCACAGTTGTTCAGCTTAAGCTTGCGCCCTTGTCCTTTACGCACTGAAATTCCTCCAGATTCTTTGAATTTTTTAAATTATGTCATGCACTCTTGAAGGTGAAATATCCAAATGACTTCCTATCTTTCTTTGAGGAACATTGTTTAAACATTTCAATCATTTTCTGACATATTTGTTGGCAAAATGGTGATCCTCTGCCCCTATTTGCTCCTAAAGGACGAGACCTTTTTTGGATGCTGCTTTTGTACCAAATTTCAAAATTGTACCAAATCATTATTTACCCAATTTATAAGATTACTAGCCCTGAATAGTTTTTTTGGAAAGTGTTGCGGGTCTGAATGACAGGAAAGGATGTAAACTTATAAATAAAATGAAGTTGACCAGACAAAACATGAAATATTTTTGTGTTCATATTGTCTGCAATGCAATACAAGTTAAAGCAAATTTTGAAATCACTACTTTCTTTTATTTATTTCTGTTTTCCATACTGTCCCAACTTTTTCTGATTTGTGGTTGTTGGTAGGGCTGCACAATATATCATTTCAGTATTGATATCACAATGTGCACATCCGCAGTAATCACATCGCAAAGATTTGCAATGTTGAGTCGGAATTATAGTTCACCAGGAGTTACAGAATTGTATTTAATCACTGTATTTATATGGAATTTATATGATTTATGCACCAAAAAACATTTTAAAAATAATTTTTGTCTCGTTTCAAGTCCAAATATCTACATTTCAAAGTGAAATCAAGATTATTTCACTTCCCCCACTGGCCGATCATTTAGCTTATTTTAAAGGGAAAACTCTTAATTTTCACTTATTTCTTCTGATGGTAAAAACTAAACAATATCTTTATTTGCTTTGAATGTTTAGATATTTGGACTAGAAAAGAGATGTAAGAAAAGTAAGGCATTTATTGCATTGTGATAATTCAATTTCTGTAAATGAATACTGTTAGACTCCCCAGAAAACCGTCAAATAGAGCTATTCAAACTATCAATTGAAACTGTATTCATATCACAATATTTATCACAAAAAAATAACCAGGTTTTTCCAATACCATGCTAATTTTAGGGTCATTTTAACTGCATTCTAATAGGCTTCATCACACTGAAGGCCTTTGGACTCTCAATATGTGCTTTATTTTTTATTTTTTTGTAAAGTGAGTGACACACTCAATAATATCACATCTCACTTCATTAGAACAGCTATTATGTTGCTTTAATGCTGGCAGACATTATGCACACCCCTAATATGAATCAAGCGACGTAATCCAAGTCTTCCAGGCAATGAAGTGTTCATGAGTGCTTTATACTGTATGATGAACAACAGATTTCATTTAGGCTTTTATTACCATATAAACATTGATCAGTGAATCAGTCAAACCTGCTGGACGCACAAGTACAGGCTTCTTATTCTTACTTTTTATTGGCTGATCAATGTCTATATGTGAATAAATGCATACATCAAGTCTCTTCATGTTTCTTCAGAAGATTTGGATGCAACCATTCAATTTATATGGATGTAGGAATGTTTTGAAGAATCAGAATTTGGTTAGGTTAGACATCTACATATTTAAGTTTTAAGGGATAAGATAAAGGATAAAAATGCATGTATCCAATTACTTATTTATTTATTAATTATTATTATTATTATTATTATTATTATTATTATTATTATTATTCATAATAATAATTTATTTATTTAATAATAATATTTAATATATTAAAGAACTTATTTTAAATTGAATAAATAAAGAATTATTATTATTATTGTTATTATTATTATTATTATTATTATTATTATATCAATAATAATAATAATAGCAATAATAATAGTAATAATATAAATAAATAAATAACTTAAATTAAGTTGAATAAATAAATGATTATTATTATGTTGTTGTTGTTGTTGTTGTTGTTATCATCATTATTTATTTATTTAATAATAATAATAATATTAAATAAATATTTTAAATTGAATACAATAAATGGATATTAATAATAATAATAATAATAATAATAATAATAATAATAATAATAATAATAATAATAATAATAATAATAAAATAAATAAATAAATAAATAAATGAATAATAATAATTAATATTATTATTGCTGTTGTTATTATCATTGATTAATAATATTATTATTATTATCATCATTATTTATTTAATAATAATAATAACAATAATGAATTAAATAAATAAATAACTATAAATAAGTAATTATTTTAATTGAATAAAATAATAAATAAATATGTATTTATTTATATAATAATAATAGTAATAATAATAATAATAATAATAATAAATTAAATAAATAACTTAATTTAAATTGAATTGAATATATAAAAAAATAAATAAATGAATGAATGAATGAATGAATGAATGAATGAATGAATGAATGAATGAATGAAATATTCATTTATTTCCTTTGGACAGCAAATAATGATTAAATGTTTCAGTTTACTCCTTTTAATCTTTGATATTTGTCTAGTTTTGCAGTCTGTTCCTTTCAGCGCTCATTAGGCAATTCTGTCTTGTGTGCTTTCCGTTGACCTCATTAGCATATAAACAAGCTATTAGCATGTTGTCTGTTAATGTCGTTGGCCAAACTTTGGCTCTAACCCTCAATCCAGTTTGTTCATGTTAAAGAGTTCTCGACCAAATATGGTAAAGTGGAAGTGATGGCAGCACCGAGTTCAGAGTGGTGACCTTATCATGTGTCAGTGTGTGGACTTCATCATGACTGATGATGCGTTATATAAACGCTCTTTATAAAGCTCTGCCCACTCTCTGCTGCAGTCTTCAGTAGCTCCAATACTCTGCTTTCTGTCTTGACTTTCTGCAGTCTCTAGACCAGAAGCAGCTCAGTTTGCTTTTCTGATAAAGGATTTATCCCAGTGTTCAGTCTAGTCTACATTGGTTTTCGGTAACACTTTATTTTGATGGTCCAGTTGAGTATTAGTAGACTGTCTGCTTATTATCTGTTGATACTGCTACTTTAACAGACATTTAACTGACTACATGTCAACTTACACTAACCCCAACCCCAACCTAACAGTCTACATATAATCTAATGAGAATTAGTTGGCATGTAGATGCATTGTAACTTAAATTCAACAAATGACCAAAAAAATATCGAGTGACCTGGTTTTCTAGGTGTTTTCTAAGACTTTTAGATATTTTCCAGCTGATCAAGCTAGAAAATAAGCTGGTTGTCTACCTTTTCGACTGGGATTTGATGAATAATTAATTATTAATCATTATTCATATTAGATTGTTTAATTCCTAATTTTAATTTAATTTAATTTAATTTAATTTAATTTAATTTAATTTAATTTTTAATTTTATTTTATTTTATTTTATTTTATTTTATTTTATTTTTTATTTTAGTTTTTTATTTAATTTATTATTTTATATTTTTTTTATAAAAGAGATAAGTAATTTGTCTTATATACAAGAATTAAATTTACAATTTAATTTTTGTATTCTTTATTAATAATTACTTTTTTACATTTTAATTCATTATATTTAATTTTTTATTAATCATTTTATTTAATTTTATTCATTTGATTCTTAATTAAATTTATTCATTCATTATTTTTTTTTTGCTTAGTTCCTTTATTAATCAGCTTTTATTGCCACAGCGAAACAAACAACTTAATTTAATTTAATTTAATTTAATTTAATTTAATTTAATTTAATTTAATTTAATTTAATTTAATTTAATTTAATTTAATTTAATTTAAAAAGGATAAGTAATTTGTCTTATATGCAAGAATTACATTTTCAATGTAATTTTATTATTCTTTATTATTTATTACATTTTTATTTATTTATTTTATTTATTTTATTTATTTTATTTATTTTATTTATTTTATTATTTTTTATTTTTTATTTTTTTTTTCATTTTTATTATTATTATTTTATTTTATTATTTATTTATTTATTTTTATTTTATTATTTTATTTAGTTATTTATTTATTTCATTATTTATTTATTTTATTGTTTATTTATTTATTTATTTATTTAATTATTATTTTTTTTATTTATTTATTTATTATTTTTTTATATACATATATATATATGTGATGAAAAGAGGAGTGATAAAAAGACATTCCCAAAACCTTTAATTAATGTCATCAAAAATGAAGCTGTATGATTTTGTAACCTGACTAAGCAATGTTCAAATCTTACTACTATATATATATATATATATATATATATATATATATATATATCTATATAGATATAGATATAGATATATATATATATATATATATATATATATATATATATATATATATATATATATATAGATATATATATATATATATATATATATATATATATATGCGCATTAGCACACAATTAATTACCTGAAGACAAATGTATTTGCAAATTTAAACACCATTTTAGACAACTTTTAATACAAAAATATGCTTGCAATTCTTAATATAATCATTCAACCTTTTTTTCACTTGTAGTGTCTCACCTTAAAGGAACAGCATTAAAACCCAGCATGTTAGAGATGGATGTAATGACAGAAATCAACAATATTTTTATATTTTCTTTTAGTTTAATATGTTGTTTAATGTCAATAACCATGGCAACATTGTTTGTAGGAAATGTAACTTTGAAATGGTTTTTGAGAGCATAAATGGTTTTCAATGCAAAAATAAAGTACTATAAAAGTGTTCTTTATTCCCAAATTATTAAGCCATAAAACAAAGATTTAATACTCTCAAAGACTACAAAGCTAAAACGCATAACCAAATAATTATCTTCATAAAGTTAATGTATTTTGTAAATAATTAGCACACTAAGCCTGCGTTCTTAAAGTTGAAAGCATTTTTATGTTTGATTATCATAAGAAAATGTTATGACCATAAAGTCAAAGATAAAAGGTAAGAGAATACTGCAGAGATGAAGAGAGAAGTAATGAATGCCGACTGTCAACAAACAGCAGAAAATGAAACCAGCGTCAATAAATCAACAGTAAACATTCACTGAGAAAACCTTAATGAGGCTGAAAACCACAGGCAAACTGAGGGCTTGGGTAAGTCAGTGGGGGATAGATTTGGATACGGATGGATAGGCAGATGATTGGATAGACAGGCTGATGAAAAAGATATGGATGAAGATATAGTAATGATGAGATTACGATTAGGTTTATTTTGTTGTCATATGGAGTATCTACTGTGGATCTACTGGATGGATAGATGGATGGACTGGTGGTTGGATATATGGATGGATGGATGGATGGATGGATGGATGGATGGATGAATGGACAGTTAGATATGATGGTTGGATGGATGGAGAGATATTTGGATGGATGGATGGATGAATTGTTTGATGGATAAATGGATACATGCATGGATAGTTGGATATGATGGTTGGATGGATGGAAGGAGGGATAGATGGAGAGATAGATGCATGGATGGATGCATGGATGAATGCATGGATGAATGCATGGATAGTTGGATATGATGGTTTGATGGATGGATGGATGGTTGTATGGACGGGAGGATGGAAGGAGGGATGAATGGAAAGATATATGGATGGATGGATGGTTGGATGGATGATTTGATGGATGAATGGATATATGTGTGGATGAATGCATGGATAGTTGGATATGGTGGTCTGATGGATGGATGGATGGATGGATGGATGGTTGTATGGACGGATGGATGGTTGAATGGAAGTTTGAATTGATAGTTGTATTGATGCCTGGATGGATGGATTCATGTATGGATGGATAGTTGGATGATGGTTGATGGATGGATCCATGGATGGATAGTTTGTTGGTTGGTTGATTGGTTGGTTGGATTGATGGATGGATGGATGGATGCATGGGCAGATGCATAGATGAATGAATGAATAAATCCATGGTTATATAAATGGATAGATGGATATGAGGGTTGGATGGATGGTTGAATGGATGGATGGTTGAATGGACGGATAAACTGATGGATTGCTGCATGGATGAATGGACAGGTGGATGGATGGTTTGTTGGATGGATGGATGGATGGATGGATGGATGAATGAATG
Organism: Danio kyathit; assembly: GCA_903798195.1. Lineage (NCBI taxonomy): Eukaryota > Metazoa > Chordata > Actinopteri > Cypriniformes > Danionidae > Danio > Danio kyathit. Next base: position 48,399,538 of record LR812533.1, read on the forward strand.
GATAAATGTATGGATGAATGAATGGATAGTTGGATATAATGGTTGGATGGATGGATGGATGGATGGATGGATGGATGGATTGTTAAATGGACGGATAGACAGATGTTTGGATAGATTGATGGATGAATGAATGGATAAATGCATGGATGAATGAATGGATAGTTGGATATGATGTTTGAATGGACGGATAGACGAATAGCTGGACATACAGATGAATGGACGCATAAATGGTTGGTTTGTTTGATGGGTGGTTGTATGGATGGATAGACGGATGGATGATTAAATGGTTGGATGGATGGTTGGATAGATTGATGGATGAATGAATGGATAAATGCATGGGTGAATGAATGGATAGTTGGATATGATGGATGGATGGATTGATGGATGGTGAAATGGACGGATAGATGGATGGATAGACGAATGGCTGGACATACGGACGGATGGATGGATGGATGAATGCATGGTTGGTTTGTTGGATGGTTGTATGGATGGATGGATGGTTTGTTTGTTGGATGGATGATTAAATGGATAGATGCATGGATTGATGTATGGTTGGATGGATGGATGGATTAATAAATACATAGATAGATACATGGATGGACATGTGGATAGATACAGTACATGGATGGATGGGTGCATGGATGGTTACATGGATGGATATATAAATTTATGGATAGATACATGAATGGTTGGAGTTAGATATCTACCGTAGTTTTTATTAATAGTTTTGAGGTTTTTTTTTTTGTATTATATATTAATTTATTAATATAATCGCTGTAAACGCAATGATTTACTCACTTTTTTAAAAGTAAAGTCAATGAATCTTTTTTATAGTGTAAGTGTCAGACAGACAGCCATAAAAAGATTTGTGAAGGTGAAAGTAGACAGAAACCTGTTTTATAGAATTCATCAAATTGAATTATATCATTTTTTGTGCACCAGAAAGAAAGAACATTCAATTTCCCAGAAAGGGTTTACCTGTGTTTAATTTCCCTTCCTCTCCGTCCAATTCAGAGACCAACTGAACTTCCTCTGCGATTTAGATTCTCAATAGTGCTCTGAAAAGGACTCTATTAGTGGAACAATAGCGGTGATTTGACACACAGACTCCCGCTTTCTCCTGCGTCTCCTGCTCATCCAGAGGCCAGAACGCAAACACTTGTTGGGCCGTTTATAATAATGCAGGAAAATGTGCTTACACCTCATTCACTGATGCATCAGTTCAGGCCAAAAGCCAAAACCGTCCCAGAACTCTCTCTCTCTCTCTCTCTCTCTCTCTCTCTCTCTCTCTCTCTCTCTGTCTGTCCAGTGGCAGTGGGAGAATGTGCCTCTTTAATGGGAAATGATGTCAGGCTCTCTCTCTGTGAGTTTGGCACGGCTGCGGCGCCCCTCACTTGGCACTGCCCGCTCTATGAATGCCCAGAGGTCACTGGCTGGGTGTCATGGCAACGGGATAAAGTACCCGTCTGGCCCAGTCACTTCTCAGGAGGTCCTGACAGCAGAGTGGAGCCATCTAAATCACACACTCACACACATAGGGCTATCTTTATGGGGACTTCCCATAGACAGACTGTATATTCCATCACTCTACCCCAACCCTAACCCCAATCCTCACAGAAAACGATCAGCATTTTTCAAAAAACTTAATTGTGTATGATTTATGAGCTATTTTTTTTCTCATGTGCACCAAAAAAAACCCAACAAGGTCGAAATGTACTGGTATTGCTATACTTGTGGGGACATTTGGTCAACACGATGTAAGGATTACAAGGCACACACTTCAGTAAAACTGATATAATGTAAAAAATATCATTTTTGATGAAGTATTTATTAAGATTGCACAGTATAATGTTTCATCATCGATATCGCAATGTGATCATTCGCAAGTCACATCGCAGGATATGCAATGTTGAGTTTGTATTATAATTTATTATTTGCATGCATTTTTTAATGCCTGTGATTGTATAATGCTTTTATATAAGACATTATATTTATGTATAAATTTTTTTTTTTACCATTTGTGACCTTAACTCCGATTAATTTTATTGAATTATTTTTATCATTCAGTCACTGTACTTGAATACTTTTAGACTCAGGACATGATAAAACTCTTTATTTCAATTGTAGCTTTTTCCTGATTGTATTTATAGATTGTTATGCATGAAAATACTCACAACACATGCAAATGCAGAAATGCACTGCAAATAGCACAGACCGCAACGAAAACGTGTCAGGGGACTCCAAACATTTATGGATTGTTTATTAGATTTTATGGAGTTGCAAAGAGTAAACAGTAATTCATCAATCTCTGATTAAACGTGTATGAAAATACTCCAAAATAGGCTCATTCTGAAAGTGTAGCCCTATATACATTTCTGGAGATCGTGAATTATGTAGCCAGAAGTACGTATGGCTGCATTTCGTTTTTTTTTTCTTTTTTTTTTTACGAACGCTACGGGGCGGTATGATGCCGTTCCTTTTCACGCGTACCAGATGACCGCTTACCTAGATATGCACTGCTTTCCCACTGTTACCTGTTTGACCGGTAGCTTGCCATGTACTTCCGTGGACTTGAGAAGCAGAGAGGAGATGACTATGATGATGGGGTTTGAGTCCGGCAAAGAATGATTACAGAAAGCCGGTAAGACAAAAACAAAAGCCAAAAAATAAAATAAGTAAATAACAGGGTGAGAATGTGGTCAAATCTGAAAACGTGGTTAAAACCAGGTGGGGACTTTTATTTTTGGTTATTGGTTGTCGGTTGTGTTTAGGGAAATGGGTGGGCGGGTCAATCTGTGCTTTTGAAAACACTATTGGTTGGGTTTAGGGAAGGAGGAGGGTGGGTCAGTCATTCAGTCAGTCGACAGCTGCCTCTGGTGGATTTATGCGAGAACAGTAGGCACAAATGGCACTCGCTAGAAAAATTTGAGATCTGAAAAAACCTACACAGCGGCCTGTTGTGGTGGATTCAAGAAAACAAAAACTGCAAAAAAACCATAGCTCCTGGGACGTATTTGGCGTTCTCCAGAAATGTATATAATGGTACGTTTTCAGAATGAGCCTGGGTTGGAATACTCACAACCCATGCAAATACAGAAACACACTGCAAGTAGCACAGACAACAACGAAAATGGGCCGGGGGACCCATAAAATGGTATACATTTTTGTTTATTAGATTTTATGGAGATGCACTCCCACTGCAGTATCATCTTAATTGATATAACATTATAATTTTTTTCCCAAAAGAGATATTAAGTCATCTGGTGAAATTGTATTCATATCACAATATTCATTCATTTCATTTTCGGCTTTGTCCCTCTATTAATCTGGGGTCGCCACAGCGGAATGAACCACCAACTTATCCAGCATACGCAGCGGATGCCCTTCCAGCTGCAACCCATCATATCACAATATATATTGCAAAATAAATAAAAAATCGCAATGTTAGATTTTTCCACTATCATGAAGCCCTAGTATTTATGCAAGAAATTTATAAAAGATAAAAATGAAAACCCAAGCCTCTAATCTTGTCATGTAAAAAAACAAAACAAATTGTTGTTATTGCCAAAGTAATTAAAAGTCCTTTAAAAAAAAAAAAAAAAAAAAAAAAAGAGCTAACTAATAGTTATCACCATACTTTCCCAATTTATTAATTACATAAAGAATTACAAATATTTTTTTATATTACAAGTTTTCAAAAATGTTATGTTTATATATACAAATTAAGAATTATTTATTAAAGTATGCACTAATTTGCATACTAATTTGCATAGATTTCAAGTATAAACATCTAAAAAATAACTCGGGTTAAAGAAAATTCCTTTTTCTTCCTTTTGCTTACTAGAGTCGATGTTTTTTTTTCAGAAGGTAATTGCAGTCAGGTTAAAGAAAATTATTTTTATTTATTTACTTTTTTGCTTACTAGAGTCAGTGGTTTTTGCAGAGGGTATTTTGTAAACTGTTTTATCACTCCATAATTCAGAAAACAGCCAGAAGAAAAAAAAAATCAAGTTTTTATGTAACACAAAATATAATTAATTAGACAAATTATAGATGAACAAATCCCACTGCGAAAAGCTTCAGAATACAGACATGAATAAAACTGCAAAGTGTGAAGATTTATGGCTCAGTTCAGAGGAAAAATCCTCCAAAATATTGAGAAAACAGCCTTTAAAAATAGGTAGTGTAATTAAAAGCTACATACCTCACACTGATAAAGTGGGACTAGCTTTTTGTGTTTTCTTTATACAAGACTGAATAAAAAAACACTATGGGAAGCCAAAAAATGCCAAAATATCCCATTGTACAGGTACATGAATAAACTGTGTTTTTGCCTGCAGTGTTTTGCATTGGCTATGAGTGAAAGTTGTAATGCTTGTTTCTGCCCCGGTGTTGTGAATTTTTTATAGCCGCCAGCTGTTTTAAATGCCAACGCTTGCGTGTTTATGCATTTGTCAGTGTGATTGATTTCCTGTGAGCCGATTTGTGTAGTCATGGCGGACGGACGGAGAGGACAGATTCACTGTCACACCCTGATAGTGCATGTACGTCACTCATATGTCTCTTCACTTTCAAATGGAGAGATATAGATTGCTTTTTTTTTTTTTTTTTTTTACTATGCGTGACATTGCTACAAAATGACTGTCAGATGTTTTGAGATGACATTCAGCAGATGATTGACCCGCTTGTCATTATTTTTGTGCTGATGGAAAAACAGATAGAGAGTCACACATTCAAACCCCAACAAAAGCATCTCAGTGTGGTTTCTTTTAGCACAAGTTGTATTTTATCAGTACAGAACTTGCAAAGTAGACACAAAAGATTTGCTTTAAACACACTGTGTGAGTTTGTGTTTCCTTGTTTTTTTTTGATTGCCCGTGTTTTTGCTTGGCTGTTCTTAAACAATTAGCCAATACCATTTTTTTTTTCAATTCAATTCAAGTTTATTTGTATAGCGCTTTTTACAATAATTGTTGTTTCAAAGCAGCTTTACAAAAAGTGCACATTATTGCGTTACAACCAAATTAAGTTAAAGTTACAATCAAATATAAGTTATTATATACAGTCATAGTTAACCTGCAATTTTATAGCATATACAATTGAAACCAGAAGTTTACATACACTCAAAAGGAACATAACCATTTGTTTTTTTTAAATGTCTGATGGTAAATCATACTAAACGTTTACTATTTCTGGGTCCGTCAGGATTACCTAAATGATTTACATTTGCTAAATGCCAAAATAATGAGAGATTTTTTTATTTTTATTTTTTTTTGGAGAATTTTTTATTAATTTCTAGACAGTCAAAAGTTTACACACATTTCCTTGGTATTTTAAGTTTTGCTTTTAAACTGTATAACTTTGGTCAAATATTTTGGGTATCCTTCCACAAGCTTCTCACAATAGTTTGAAGGAATTTTGGCCCATTCCTCCTGACAGAATTGGTATAACTGAGTCAGATTTGTTGGCTGTCTTGCTTTTTTTCAACTCTGCCCACAAATTTTCTATAGGATTGAGCTCAGGGCTTTGTGATGGCCACTCCAAAACATTCACTCTGTTGTCCTTAAAGCACATTTTAACTAATTTGGCAGCATGCTTAGGGTCATGGTTTGTTTGGAAGACCCATTTGTGGCCAAGTTTTAATATCCTGGCTGATGTCTTAAGATGTTGCTTCAGTATTTCTGCATAATGTTCTTTCTTCATGATGCCATCTATGCTGGGAAGTGGACCAGTCCCTCCTGCAGCAAAACAGCCCCACAACATGATGCTGCCGCCCCTTCATACTTCACAGTTGGGATGGTGTTCCTGGGCTTGTAAGCTTTCCCCTTTGTCCTCCAAATGTAACACTGGTCATTATGGCCAAACAGTTCAATCTCAGTTTCATCAGACCACAGGACATGTCTCCAAAAATGATTCTTTTTCCAGTGTAATTTTGCAAATTGTAATCTGGCTTTTTTTGTTGATTCTGGCTTGTTGATTTTCCCATGTTGTCACACAAGGAAGCAGTGTGTTTAAGTATTTCCTTAATCACTATTCTACAGTTGTGCCTCCAATTAAGTCAAATGTTGTCAATTAGCCAATCAGAAACTTCCAAAACCTTGACACCATCATCTGAGCTTTTTCAGAGGCATAATAATCTTATTGTATGTAAACTTGACTTTCAAGAAAAGTTATAACAATTTCTCCAAAAATCTCTTTCTCATTATTCTGCTATTAAGCATAACAGAAACAAATTTGATAATCCTAACTTACCTAAAAGAGGAAAAGTTTAGTCACATTAAGTTTCACTGGAAGTTTATCATTGGCTGAAAAACACTAGCTGTGCATATGCCCTATTCATTTTAACAAATATACATTTTTTTTTTAAAGTGTGATTTATTTTTTTTTTTTATTTTGTGAGAAAAATATTCTTATATTTTGAGAAAAGTTGTTACTTTGTGAGAAAACAATACATTTTAAATTGTTGAGAATAAACTCATTAAATTCTGATTAAAAATATGTTTGGAGAAGAACAATAAGTTCGAAAAACTTATCTAAATAAAATAAAAAATTTAACTAATCAAATTTTAGAGAGAAATCACATTTAATTTTGAGAAAAAAATGTGAAAATATTGTTTTCAAAATAAACTTCCATTTAGAGAGAATTAATATTTTTAGAGAAAAAAGTAATTTTTGCGGAAAAAAAAGCTCATAAAATTTTGAGAAAAATGTAAAAACAAAAGAATAAACTCATACAATTTAGAAAAAAAAATATTACTTTTTGAGAAAACATTTTTATTTCAGAATTACTTGCACATTACGTTTTTTGAGGAAAACAGAGCCCAAAGTATATGCTTCAATAGGAATTTTGTAAGTCAATGTTTATCGATTTCTGCGTTCAACAGAAGAAAGAAACTCAGGTTTGAAACAACAGGGGCATTGTTAAATAATGGATTTATTTTTGTGTGTAAACTGTCCCTATGCAGGGGCTTCACGGTGGCACAGTAGGTAGCACAATCGCCTCACAGCAAGAAGGGCGCTGGTTCGAGCCTCTGCTCGATCAGTTGGCATGTTTGCATGGAGGCACGTGGAGTTTGCATGTTCTCCCTGTGTTGGTGTGGGTTTCCTCCGGGTGCTCTGGTTTCCCCCACAGTCCAAAGACATGAGCTACTGCATAGGTGAATTGGGTAAGCTAAATTAGCCGTAGTGTATGTGTGTGAATAAGTATATGTATCGATGTTTCCCAGTGTTGGGTTGCAGCTGGAAGGGCATCCGCTGTGTAAAACATATGCTGGATAATTCCATTCCGCTGTGGCGACCCCAGATTGATAAAGGGACTGAGCCGATAAGAAAATGAATGAATGAATGACTAGTATGCATATATACAAAATGTAGAGAATTCTCTTTTCTGGAGTTCTGGAGTAGTTTTTTTTTTTTTGCAAAACTAACAAGCTGTATTTATTTGATGCACATTCATAGCAAAACCAAAAACACACACATACAGAAAGAAATATACATGGTATGAACGTGCACCATCCATTCATTCTATCGTTCATTTTTCATTTGGCTTAGTTCCTTTATTCATCAGGGGTCGACACAGCGGAATGAACCACCAACGTATCCAGCATATATTTTACACAGCGGATGTCCTTCAAGCTGCAACCTAGTACTGGGAAACACCCATACACACTCATACACTACGGTCAATTTAGTTTGTTTAATTCACCTAGTGCATGTTTTTGGACTGTGGGGGAGCACCCGGAGAAAACCCACGCCAACACAGGGAGAACATGCAAACTCCACACAGAAATGCCAACTGACCCAGCCGGGACTCAAACCAGTGACCTTCTAGCTTTGAGGCGACCACTGAGCCACCGTGTCACCCCACATGTGCACCATTCCATCAATAACCCACAAATGTGTATATATAAATGCTGTAGATACTTAAATTCTGTGTTTGGTTGTCTGTGAATCGAACACTCTCACATAAAATCAAACACACACTGACACACACACATCATCATGCAGCAATTCATTTACTAGAACAACTACAAGCACATGCAAATTCTCTCGTTCTCACTCTTCCAGACAAACTCGCACATGTGCAAAAGCTCTCAGTTGAGTGGGAGTGAGAAGTGACCAGCAGTTCTTATCACGCACACACATACGCGCACACACACACTCCTGCAGTGGCCGTGTTGAATGGATTAGCTGTGTGCGCACCAGTGAAAAAGTGCTTCTGGCTGTTTGTTCCAATTTCCAGGCAATTCCTCATGTTTTCTAAAGATCTCAGCCGCTACTGCCCAGCTTTACCCATTACTATTATCTGTCTCTTGCACACACACAAACTTTTCCAGCTAACTGAAGCCTTTTATTTGTGTAGTTTTTTAATTTTAATATTCAATGACATGATATGCACCAGCCTTAATGATCTATGGATATATCATATATACAGTTGAAGTCAGAATTATTAGCCCCCCTGAAATATTAGCCCCCCTGTTTATTTTTTCCCCGGAGAGAAGATTTTTTCACATCTTCGAGAAGATTGAATTTATTTATTTAACAGGGACAATGCTCATTAATCAACAGTAGAACTGTAAATATAGCTTTAATAACTCATCTCTAATAACTGATTTCTTTTATCTTTGTCATGATGACAGTAAATAATATTTGACTAGATATTTTTCAAGACACTTCTATACAGCTTAAAGTGACATTTAAAGGCTTAACTAGGTTAATTAGGTTAACTAGGCAGGTTAGGGTAATTAGGCAATTTATTGTATAACGATGGTTTGTTCTGTAGACTATCGAAAAAAAAATATAGCTTAAAGGGGCTAATAATTTTGACCTTAAAATGGTTTGTAAAAAATTAAGAACTGCTTTTATTCTAGCCAAAATAAAACAAAGAAGACTTTCTCCAGAAGAAAAAACATTATCAGACACACTGTGAAAATTTCCTTGCTCTGTTAAACATCATTTGGGAAATATTTAAAAAAGAAAAGTCAAAGGCGGGCTAATAATTCTGACTTTAACTGTATATATTTTTTGCCCTTTTCTGTAAATATTGACAGATGTTCTAGTTATATTGTGAAGTTTCTGATACTGATAATTATATGATGGGTTATGGGTGCTGCCGTTGTTGATAGAAGAGATACAGCTGTGATCAGAAGTTAACGAGAAGTATTTATATTATTATTAAATTAATTTATTAGCGTCTACCGATACCTCAAACCTAAACCCAACACTCATGGTAATGTAAAAATATTATTTGTTGCACAGTGTCTGAAAAATCATGCTATATTAAAGGGAGTATCCTCAGCTGTGTACCATCTAGACTTCACCCTCACTTGCAGTGCGGTGAAGTCTAGATAAATGGATGGATATGGATGGATGGATGGATGGATGGTTAAATGGATGTATACTCTAGATGGATGGATGGATGGATGGTTAAATGGATGTATACTCTAGATGGATGGATGGATGGATGGATGGATGGATGGATGGTGAGTAGGTACTGTATATGGATGGATGGATGGATGGATGGATGGATGGATGGATGGATGGAAGGATGGATGGATGGATATAGATAGACAGATGGATGGTATGTAGATGGATGGGTAGTGTAGGTAGGTGGATATATATTGATTGATACCTATATACACCTATATGGATGGACGGATAGATGGATAGAAAGACAGGCTTTTTCTACAGCTAGATATATTTATACCATATTCATATTTCTAACTGATTAAATATAATAGTATTCGATATTTTATTGTATTTGATTGATTGGATTTAAACACATTTAGACATACTTTTGAGTGAGGACTCATTTGTCATGAGCATTTTTTAGATCAACATATTCCATTTTGGAGCCCTATAATAGGATTTCTGCATTTTGGCCTGTTCAAGACGTAGATAAAATTTGTTGCCGTCAATTAACTTCCATTCAAATTCTGAATTAAAAATATTGAATTGAGCTTCAGAAGGAAACAGCGGTTGTTCTATAAATGGAGGCTCTCAAACGGCGAGGAATAAAAGTGCCTTGGAGGTGGCGAGTGTTTGTACAAACCAACACCGAGCTTAACGTTGATCACAAAGAAATGCTTGAAGGTCATTACTCATTCCAAAGAACAAGCTGGGGGACATTTTTGTTCATTTTGTTTGTTGAAGTGCCAGGCATTAATGTATGTTTGTTTACCGAATGAATGAAAAAGCTCTATGGATGGATGGATGGATGATGGATCTTGTAGGTAGATGGATACTGTATGTGGATGGATGGATAGATAATGTAGATGGATGGAAAGATAGATGAACAGATTTATGAATTGATAGATGGATAGATAGATTGACGGTAGGATGCTATACAGATAGATAGATATATAGATTGATAGACTGGTGCATATAGTTGGATGGATGGATAGATTAATGAATGAGTAGATACTATAGATGGATTGATGGGTGGATGGATGGATATAGATATACTAATTGATTGATTGGATGGATGGATGGATGGATGGATGGATGGATGGATGGATGGATGGATGGATGGATGGATGGATGGATGGATGGATATACTGTAGATAAATTGACGAATGGGTGGATGGATGATGGATGGATGGACATAGATAAATTGACAAATAGATGGATGGGTAGAGATAGATAGATTAAAGGATGGATGGATATTAGATAGATTGATGTCTGGAGATAGATGGATGGATTAATGAATGAGTAGATACTGCAGATGGATTGATGGGTGGATGAATGGATATAGATATATTAATTGATTGGATGGATGGATGTATATAGATAAATTGATGAATGGGTGGATGGATGATGTATGGGTGGATATAGATAAATTTATGGATAGATGGATAGATATAGATAGATTAAAGGATGGATGGATATTAGATAGATTGTGTGGAGATGGATGGATGGAGGGATGGATGGATGGATTAATGAATGAGTAGATACGGCAGATTAATTGATCGGTGGATGGATGGATATAGATATATTAATTGATTGGATGGATGGATGGATGGATGTATATAGATAAATTGACGAATGGGTGGATGGATGATGTATGGGTAGGTATAGATAAATTTACGGATAGATGGATAGATATAGATAGATTAAATGATGGATGGATATTAGATAGATTGATGTGTGGGGATGGATGGATGGATTTATTAATGAATGAGTAGATACTGCAGATGGATTGATGGGTGCATGGATGGGTGTATAGATAAATTGACAAATGGGTGGATGGATGAATGAATGGATACATATAGATAATTGACGGATGGATGGATAGATGCATTAAAAGATGGATGGATATACTGTAAATGGGTAGATGGATATTAGATTGATGTGTGGACATAGATGGATGGAGGATGGATAGATTAATGAATAAGGATGGATGGATATAGATATATTAATTAATTAGATGGATATAGATAAATTGATGAATGAGTGAATGGATGGATGGATGGATGCATATACTGTAGATGATTTGACGGACGGATGGATATAGATAGACTGATGGAAGGATAGATGGATATAGATAAATTGATGAATGAGTGGATGGATGGATGGATGGATGGATGGATGGATGGATGGATATAGATAGATTAAAAGATGAATGGATATACTGTAAATGGATAGATTGGTATTAGATAGATTGATGTGCGGATATCGATGGTTGGATAGATGTTTTTTTCATTTTGTTTGTTGACGTGCTAAGCATGAGTGTATGTTTGTTTACTGAATGAACGAAAAGGCTCCAGTAGTGAAATTCTCTTTCAAAGTGGTGTCGTTTCCTGACAAATAATGCGAATGCAGCATCTGTCATCACATGTTAATAACAGCGTTCTGCTTAAATGAAGGAGCTCACCGGTTCAGACAGATGACCCGCTGGCAGACTGAAAGCTGTTTACATGAGCGGGTCAGCGGGACAGTGACCCAGCCAGTCCTTCACGCGCCGGATTGGTTATGGTTGGGCCATGAAATGTCATGCTTGTTTTATATGATTGAGGTTAGTATGTATGGTGTGTTTGTGTGTGTGCGCTTGATGGAGTGAAGGTGTATGGAGGTCTATTTCAGCTTTGTGTCTAATGGCTGTGTGGTGTGTTTATATATAGCCTATATACAGTATGTGTCTTGTTGAAAGTGTCTTTAAGCACTTGCAGGTTGATATCAATCCATTTAGATTTTGATATCTTTCTTTAATGAGGATATCTATGTATTTTAAAATATATATTTTTAGATGTTTTATAGCCCTTAATTTTGAACATGTGCCTAAAGGTTCTGTACAAAACATATACATGTTGCAATATTTGATGAATGGGTGGATGAATGGACGGATGGATGGGTGCATGGATACTGTAGGTGAATGGATGGATACTATAGATGGATGAATAGATACTGTGGATGGATAAATTGATTGTTTAGATGGATTGATGGGTAGATGGATATTGATGGATAGAGGGAAGGATAGATGGAAGGATAAATGTATATAAATAAGTTGATGGATGGAGAGATGGATATAAATAGATTGATGGTTGGATGGTAGATGGATGGATGGATGCATGGATGGACACTGTAGGTAGATGGATGGATGTGGAGGAGTAGATACTGAAGTTGGGTTGGTGAATGGATGGATATCGATATATTGATGATTGATAGATGCATAGAGGGAAGAATAGATGTAGATAAATTGACGGATGGAATATGAATGGATGGATGGATGGATTGATGTATACTGTAGGTAGATTGAAGGATGGATGCATGGATGGACACTGTAGGTGGATGAGTGGATAGATGCATGGGTGGATACTGTATGTGGATAGATTTATGGATGAATGGATGGATACTGTAGATGGATGAATGGGTGGATGAGTAGATACTGTAGTTGGGTTGATGGGTGAATGGGTAAATGGATGGATATAGATATATTGACGATGAATAGATGGATGGATGAATGGATAGATGGATAAAGGTAGATTGAAGAAAGGAAGGATAGATGGACGGATGAATGGAAGGATAGGTGGATAAAGATAGATTGACAGATGGATGGATGGATGGATAGATATCGATATATTAATGATGGACAGATGGATGGATAGATGAATATAGGTAGACTGAAGAAAGGAAGGATAGATGGATGGATGAATGGAAGGATAGGTGGATAAAGATAGATTGACGGATGGATGGATGAATGGAAGGATAGGTGGATAAAGATAGATTGACGGATGGATGGATGGATGGATAGGTGGATAAAGATAGATTGACGGATGGATGGATTAATGGAAGGATAGGTGGATAAAGATAGATTGACTGATGGAAAGATAGATTAACAATTGGATAGTAGATGGGTAGGTAGGTAGGTGGATGGATGGATGGATGGATGGATGGATGGATGGATGGATGAATAGATAGATGGGTGGATATAGTTTGACAGTTGGATGGATAGATGGATGGATTAATGAATGAGTAGATATTGTAGAAGCATTGATGGGCCGATGGATGGAGATATATTGATTGAATGGATGGATATGGATAAATTGACGAATGGATGGATGGATGGAAGAAGGATAGAAAGATAGATTGATATAGACAGACAGACAGACAGACAGACATTTTTATGGCATATATACTGTGAGAGATGCTTGTTTTCAGTGTCAGTGTGTGTTTCAGTATGATAGCAGATGCCATAAAGTGAGGCTGCATTACCCATGATCCCGCTGTGTGGCCTCCCCCCCCAGGGGCATTCTGGTCTTGTTATGCTAGTGACACAGTGCAGGGGTCTTATTGACAGCTATATACACACACGCACACACAAACATTGCGCTAGCCTGTGCCCTCAATCTAGAGATGCTGCTAACATCTTGATAGTGCTTCTTCTCTTAGTGTTCACTTAAAATGTGCACAAACAGACTTCATTCGCTGTGGATTATATATAAATGTGCCTCTTCATCTCACATTAACGTTATTATGTTTAGGATTGGTCAGGTTTTGTAAAGGTCACCGGTCCGCTAAGAAATTAGCAATTAGCTTTGGGTTATGGCCCAGAAGGAGGCTTTACTTCCGCACACAGTCTGAAGGGAAAATCTGCGTAATTCTCTGGAGTCCTTTTAAATATGTTAAAATGTGTTAAACGGGGCTGAAAATAAATCATCAAATTAGCCAAATTATTAATAAACGCACCCGCGAGGGACGGGGAGACTGTGCAGATGGATACATGACTTAGCATTAGCTGTGATGTTTAGCTAGAAGACAGTGTTTATGTTTATCTTGTGCTTTTTGTGTAGCTAACTCATGATTATGCAAGCAATGCTTTCAGAAATATGCACTTGGAAGAATTGTGAAGCGGCGTTTCATCGACCTGTGCTTTGTGGTGCTAATGTGCTAAGGGAGGAAGGCTAACAACAGTATTTATTTATATTTTGAGGAAATAATGCGCAACACACACACACACACACACACACACACACACACACACACACACACACACACACACACACACACACACACACACACACACACACACACAAGGCCACAGTTGTAAATGTTCTTAATTCTCTGAGAAACTTGGCAGGTGCAACAGGGCTAAATTTGTGCCGTGTGTGGGCCTATGGTTATAGATTTGCGTGTGTGTGTGTGTGTTTGTGCGCATACTGGGCAGATGTTGTGAAGCTGAGTGGATGTTTGCGTGGGCTAGCCTGCAGAATGGATAGTGTAGGTGTGTGTTTGTATTCTGTGTGTGTGTGTGTGTGACTGTCAGCTCTCGGTGTGTGATGGATCTGTGTGTGTATTGCCGAGTGTGCAGTAGAGAGATTAGCATAGCGCTCGTCTCAGCGCACTCCTCTGCTCAAAGTGGATAATGGTTTGGGGAAATGCCTTTTGTCGTTTTTTTTCCTCCCTGCGTTCTCTTCTCGTCTTTCCAGGCAGCGGTGTTGAGTAAGCCTCTGTGTGTAAATAGGCCCATATGTGCCTGCCGGTGCTGTATGCCAGGTAGCCCTCTGTGCCAACTTAAAGGTCCACACACACAGAGAGAGACGCACACACTGATAGGGAGTCATGTCAAACAGACAATGTACAAACATGAATCCGTTTAACATCTTAATTTAGTATCTACTAGATGCATAAGTTTTTACTCAATAACAAGAGTGAATAAATTATTATTTTTATTCTTTAATTGTTTTAAAAATTAGTGTTATTTTTGATAAATCTGTTATTAATAAGAAATTATGTAACTAATTATTTAAATAAACTTTTTTCATTAAGCGTTTATATTTTTATATACAGTTGAAGTCAGAATTATTAGCCCCCCTTTAAATTTTTTTCTCTTTTTTTAAATATTTCTCAAATGATGTTTAACAGAGCAAGGAATTTTTACAGTATGTCTGATAAAAAAAAAGTTCTTCTGGAGAAAGGCTGATTTGTTTTATTTCGGCTAGAATAAAAGCAGTTTTTAAATTTTTAAACACCCTTCCCTGCTAAAAAAATCCAGCTTAAACCAGCCTAAGCTGGTTGGCTGGTTTTAGCTGGTCGACCAGCCTTGTTTTAGAGGGGTTTTGGCCATTTCCAGGCTGGTTTCCAGCCTGTTTTTAGCTGGTCAGGCTGGGAGTTGACCAGCTAAAACCAGCTTGACCAGCCAAAACCAGCTATGTCCAGCTTAAACCAGGCAGGTCAAGCTGGTTTTAGCTGGTTTAAGCTGGTCATTTTGGCCTGGAAATGGCCAAAACACCTCTAAAACCAGGCTGGTCGACCAGCTAAAACCAGCCAACCAGCTTAGACTGGTTTAAGCTGGATTTTTCAGCAGGGTTTTAAGGACACAATTATTAGCCCCTTTAGGCAAATATTTTTCCGATAGTCTACAGAACAAACCATCGTTATACAATATCTTGCCTAATAACCCTAACCTGCCTAGTTAACCTAATTAACCTAGTTAAGCCTTTAACTGTCACTTTAAGCTATATAGAAGTGTCTTAAAAAATATCTAGTAAAATATTATTTACTGTCATCATGACAAAGATTAAATAAATCAGTTATTAGAGATGAGTTATTAAAACTATTATGATTAGAAATGTGTTGAAACAATCTTCTCTCTGTTAAACAGAAATTGGGGAAAAAAATAAACAGTGGTGCTAATAATTCAGTGGTGCTAATAATTCAGGGGGGCTAATAATTCTGACGTCAACTGTATATGTTAATTTACATCTTCAATGACTACATTAATATTTGAGCTGTTAAATTAATTTATTTGCCTGATGTTAATAATTTAGTTATTATTAATGTATTATTGTAATTATTAATGTATAAATTATAATGTATGTATACCTTTTTTTTAAATAATTAGTTATGTATGTATCTAGTAACATTGCTAACATGTTTTACACATTATTGCTTAAGCATATTTCTATCATGTGCTACATTCATTCATTCATTTTCTTTTCAGCTTAGTCCCTTTATTAATCTGGGGTCGCCACAGCGTAATAAACCGCCAACTTATCCAGCATATGGTTTACGCAGCGGATGCCCTTCCAGCTGCAACCCATCGCTGGGAAACACCCATACACACTCATTCACACTCATACATTACAGACAATTTAGCTTACCCAATTCACTTATAGCGCATGTCTTTGGACTGTGGGGGACACCGGAGCACCCGAAGGAAACCCACGCGAACGCAGGGAGAACATGCAAACTCCACACAGAAATTCCAACTGACCCAGCCGGGGCTTGAATCAGCGACCTTCTTGCTGTGAGGCGATTGTGCTATCCACTGCGCCACCATGCTGCCTCATGTGGTACATTTTTACTTAATTGTGTTTTTTTTTTTTTTGTAAATATCACTCTTGTGAAAATTACATTTTTACATGAAAGAAAGTTGTTTTAGTAAAACTCAATTATTTTAATTTCACTAATTAAACTCAAATTCACCATGGTTTTGCTACAACGGCCATTTTAGCATTTGAAGTAAAGCTACGTGTAGTAAAACTTTTATTAGAATGAAATCTCCAGGAATAAAATATATAATATATGCAAATATGCTAATCACTTGGCGTACATCCAAATACCATAGTATCACCATCTGTTGTACTGAAGTATTTGGGTTCATATTCTCTGTCCCTGTAAGGGTAGGACAACCAGCACACATGCAGCCCAGGTTTCAGGAGAAGAATGGAGAGATAGTGTGTGTGTTTGTGTTTGTTTGTTTGTTTGTGCGTGCGTGCGTGTTTGTGTGCACATGTGTACTTATTGCTAATTTGTGTGTGTTTGTGATTGAGCGTTTGTGTGTTTGAGTGTTCATTTTTTATTGTGTAACTCAGTGCAGATTTGCATTTGTGGGAAATGAATTTCCTGCATTAGTAATATCTGATGGGCACAGGACCAAGACTACCGTAGGAGTATCATACCATCTTGCACCACACACACACATACACACACACACATTAAGAGCTCTACCTGGACCTGGCACATACCTGTAGGCATTTTTCTGCAACTGCTGAGTTCCACTCCAGATGTGCCCATGTAATTACCACCCCAGAAACAGCTGTGTGTGGGTGTTCGTACAAGGATGTGTGTGTGTATGTGTGTGTGAGTGAGTTTGATTACTTGCTCAGGTTGAAACAGGAAAATGAATTCCTGGCGCTACTGTTACGCCAATTCAGCATTGTGAAAAGGGCCTTTCAGAGACTATTTATATGTGCTTCTGTGTGTGCGTCCCCTCAGTTTCAGCATATGCGCACATGTAGGCAGTGCTGATTGCTTTAGGACCACAAGCACGGCTTTGCATTTGAAATACGCATAACTGTGATGTGTATCCATTTCAGTATAATCTATATGTATCATATTACTTTGTGCATTTCCATATTTCTGCAGACCAACGTGTGAAATATCACAGCATCATCACACTGCTCGCTTAACACAATATGCATCAGTCTGCACGAATATGTCCGTATGAGTTGGCATATGAAAAGCATATAGAGCCTCAGAGATGTTATGTTCAGAGGAAGTCTATGGCAGATGCCAGCATCGCTGACTTTAAAGAAGACCTATTATATATTAAAATAAGTCTATGATGTCCCTAGAGTGTGTATGTAAAGTTTTAGCTCTAAATACCACACAAGTAATATTTTATAGCTATATAAATCTACCCCAATAAGGCATTGAACTAAATTGAGCCATTTTGGTGACTGTTGCTTTATATTCAAATGAGATTGTGCTCTTTTTTAAAAGAGGGCGGAGCTACAAATGCATGTGTGTCAGCATAGTGGCAGATTCAAAACAGAACTACAATTATCTTTGTGAAAAACTGAACCTTTCAGTCGTCTATAGAGACTACTGTACAGTGTTCATTTGTGCATCCTAAAATTTATAATCCCCTTATGCCGAGTTCAGACTGCATGATTTTAGCCCCAATTTTGACTCCGCGACATGTTTTGAGAAATCGCCGACAAATGCCTGAAATCACAGGCAAATCGGTGCTCGTTCACGCGAGTAACAATCACACAGTATGAACTATCAAGGACGCGATCTGAGAGAATCGCAGATGAGTCGCGGATGCTAAATATCTGGAGATGGCGGCGATTCAAATCATGCCATGTGAAATGTGTTCTGGTTAAAAATAACATCAACGATCACCTACAGCCAATGAGAGAGCAGCATCCAATACTGAGTACCTGCAGGCCAGCGGGAGCTTGGGGGAGAAGTTAAAAGCGCTCCTTTTGAGTTTATTTGGACCCAAGAAATTGAGGAAAAACTCCTGGAAATTTGGCAGGAGCACTGTGTCTGTTTGACGTGTTATCTGATCCATACGCACAACCGACTCGAAAAAAAAATAAATTAAGAAAAATTGCTCCCCTCAAAGTCAGGTGAGCAAAATAAGTACATTTTCTACCCCACTAAAGGCGTCTTTCTTATTATGTAGTTAATAACAAGATATTTATTACGTGACCTCGCGTTGTTTCCATGTCTTCTCACGTGTGTTTGGTTGTGAAACGTAGTTTGGACAAAGTTGTCGGCGATTCTTCCTATTTTAAAGTCATGCAGTGCGAACCACCCTGTCGCCGATACATCTTGCAGTGTAAACAAAGCATCGACGGAACGCTAACTCAGATAGTCTTGCAGTGTGAAAACATCTGTGACACGACTACTTTGAAAATCATGCAGTCTGAACTAAGTCGCTGATGTTATTTTCAGCAGGTGAACACTCTAATAGAGGACAACTGCTTCTCGCTCAGGGCTGTCTATGCTAATGAGGGAGAGACTGTCTCTAATGGGCGGGGTTTTCCTCTCTGATGACACGTACAAAGGGAGAATGTCAAAGTGATTCTGCAGAACCTTTTATTCATTTTATTCAAGTGTGATTATATTGGTTATAGTCACACACTGCTGCCACACAACTGTTTATAAAAGGGATTTTTGCATAATAGGTCCCCCTTAATAGAAGTGACGCTTGGCAAAAAAAATGTAATAAGGGTCAATATTTGGAAATTGATATTGATACATAATCTGCAAGTTGATTAAATAAGCTTTCTATTTATTTATGGTTTGTTGGGATATGACTATATTTAGCCAAAATACAAGTATCTAACATCTGGAATCGGGAGAAAGTCACCTTTAAAGGTTGAACAAGTTAAGCTCCAGTCAAAGCATTTTGTGAATTTTCATAAACTAATTTCAGGAGGAGCACTTGATATGATTGATTGCAGCTGGTCTTTCATCTGTAATCAGCAATAATCCAATCAAATTGATCCAAGCCTTATCTTTGTTTTGGAAGAATGCCCCTTTCCACCCCATCTCCCCCTTTCCTCCTTTCCCAGGGGGAACTTTCGAGACCTACCTGATCTCCAGTGGTGTAGTCCTAAAAGAAAAGGTGGTGTACTATTACCCACCTAACCCAAATTTTAAATGAATGTTGGCAAAGAAACAACCAAAGTCAATGTTTCTTTGATTTATTATATATACATTGATATACTTTAGAAGTCAATGGTTACAGGTTTCCTGCTTTCTTCAAAATATCTTCTTTTGTGTTCAACAGAAGAAAAAAAGCAAAACTTTTAGGGGGGCTGAATAGAAATATAAAGGGGCTAAAACGACTCCCATGCTGTTTTATAATTTAACTGAATGTTACAGTGAGACATCACTCAGTTGACTTGTCGTGATCTTCGAAAAACTCATGTAATTTTTTTTCTCACAGCTGCTGTGGTTGTCAGAGGTGGGAATGGCGCAAGTTATACAAAAAGGCTCCAATTGCAACATATTAAGATGCGAATTAAAAAAAACAAATATTTTGTATACAGTTAAAGAGGACATGAACATATACATGTACATTAGGGAAGTCTATTCAGCTAAACAAGTGAGTATACCGAGGGTATATGCAATTATTGGTCATCAGAAGTGGTAATACCCAAGCAGCTCGTGGAAAAAAAGTAGGCATACTGAGTATACGTGCGTAAAGCCCCAACTACACCACTGCTGATCTCCGACCCTCTTACATGCTAATAGACGAGGCGGAAACCCTGGGCTCAATTATCTCAGAGTTCTCTCCCTGGACAGCATTGCAAACCTGCTAAAAGCATCAAGCAATGTCTAAGTGTAAACTTTTGAAACTAATCAAGAATTAAGTTTGGTATATTTACTGTAGGACATGTATAAAAGGTCTTCATGTTACACACAGAATTTACTCAGGGCTCCTATTTTACCCATTTTGCAAGATGCAAGTCTTTGGTGTCTCCATAATGTGTCTGTAAAGTTTCAGCTTAAAATACCCATCAGATTATTTATTATATACAATGGAGATGCCATTTTGAGCTCAAATCAATGAGTAACTGTTTTTGTAGCCTGTGCCTTTAAATGCAACTGAGTTGGTTCTCCCCTGAATTCCCACATGCGTGTCTGCTTCTCCTGTAAGTCAGATAAACAGCAGTCAGTGACAGAGACAGACACGGATGAAGCAGAATTATAGCTCATTAGTCAAAAATATCAAGTACGTTTATTTGATGTATTTGTGGTGCAGTGTACACACACACACACACACACACACACACACACACACACACACACAAGTGTTTACTGACACTATGAAGCTGTGGTGATTACAGCAGCGATTTTACTGTCATTATTACAAACATGCAATGTTTAAAAAAAAGTTTTAAACTTGTAAAACTCATTTTGGAGGTGCAGATGATCACAGAGAGGTGGAACAGATCTTTTAATCCCAGTTTTTTTGCAAAGGCTGTTTTGCGGACATTTATACATGTTACTGTGGAGACATGTTAATATGCACCTCACAATCAATTTCGGTAGGCACTTCTATGTCACGTTGCAGTGGGCCTCAAAATGACTGGGATTTGGATCCTATTTAAGCAAATTTATAAAAGGAGACTTGTTGTGTTTATATCACTCCAGTCCGCTTGTTAAGTGTGATGTCACGCGAAGCGGCTTTCGGGTCCAACCGCCATATCAAATTGTATGAAGAGGCTCATCAAATGGTAATAATAAACGTTTACAAAGCGATATAATACTTTCGAAAATCACGATCGCAATATATAAGTCCATGCCTAATATCAGATGGCCAAAAAGTGATACATTTTTAATAAATTGTTAAAATAGTGGTATCTGTGATGCAGCAAGTCCAGAGACTGTCGCGTACACCATCATTTTCATATAAAAGTCACTGT
This sequence comes from Danio kyathit, assembly GCA_903798195.1. Lineage (NCBI taxonomy): Eukaryota > Metazoa > Chordata > Actinopteri > Cypriniformes > Danionidae > Danio > Danio kyathit. The sequence continues at coordinate 48,421,206 of LR812533.1, forward strand.
AATGTGTGATGTGACTAAAAATTGAATATTTCAAAAATTAAAAAATTTAACATAAATGAATATTTTCTCAATTCAAATGGCATGGACCCGGAAACAGTATATCATTCGTCACTGATACGTTACGACTTAACAAGCGGTTATAACACACTATATTTACACACAGTTCTGTCCAAAAGTTAATTTTGCGTCATAGATACTCTTTAAATTGATAGTTCACCCCAATATTTACTAGGGGTGTCAAAATTAATAGTTTTTTCGGTGCACCGCGATGCATTGGCGGAAAATTCGGTATCGGTTCAGTAATAATCATAATCGGTTATTATGTACTGACGTCATGTATCTCCTATGCGCTATGCTGCCGTAGCTAACTATGGCGAGGGAGGCAAGCGCAAGTGTTTACAATGCTTCAACTAATTAAAAACGCAGAAGCTGTGCACAGTTTCACTGCGTGTGTGTTTGCTGGACAGTGTTTCACTGACACTTACAGCAGAAGCCCCTATTTCACTGTGATTGAGAGAATGAAAGTAAACTCAATTTCTCTCTCTCTCACTGTGGCCCGTTTGACCTGCTGGCCTGACTTTTCCTCTCCTCTCGGCTGTTACAGCGATACTTCTGGGTACAGACACGAAAGGGCGAGTTTTCTTCACCGCGTCTATCATGGATCAGCTGTGATCGACGCTGCAGTGTTGCCAGATGTAGCCAGCTGACTGATTCCAGCCCAAAAGCTATCCAAAACTTGACGAAATGCCTATCCAAAACCGCCCAATCTGGCAACACTGCGCCGCTGCCGTTTATCAGTGTCACTCATCGGTGAACAGCGCCTGTAAAGTAAAATATAAAACTGTGTATGGAAAGCATCATTGATGCACCAAGATATCGAATTGAACCGAATCGATGGCAGGATAATCGTAACCGAACCGTGAGACCAGTGTAGGTTCACACCTCTAATATTTACTCACTAACAAGTGAAAAGAAGACTAGTTGGAAGTGAGAATGTGTTGGTTAAAACTAAATCAAAACCTTAAGACTTTAAGATTTAAAAGTACTTTCCACAGGATTTCTCAAGCCAACATAACAAAAAAGTTGGTCTTGATCTAGTTTGCTGTAGGCCTTTGCATTTGCAAATACTGTGTTAATGGGTGTTTGGCATTCAATATTTTAGGAAGTTGGCAACTATTTTAAAACGGCGTTTTTACTGTTCAACACATTTATGAGCTCATATTAGCGAACAATTGTTCTGTTTTAAAAGGGAAAAAGTCATAAAGCTGCATAAAATGACCCAGTTGCAGGACTTTTTCCATTCATATAAATGTTCGCCTAAAAAAAAACAGCGTAAAGTTTTCACATTATATGCAAACTGCCCACAGAGTTTTGGACTTAGTAATTCACTTTCCTTTGGTTCGTTAGCTGTTGCTAGCATTCCAATAGCTGGCCCCGCTTAGCTGCTTTGAAAGCGGCTTTGCAGACACCAAAGTAATGCATAAAAAGTCCATGTTTGCTGCTGATAACTCACATATGTGCTTCCCCATGCAGGTGAAGTGCGGTTTGGGGAAGCAGCTGCTGTCTGTCCAAACAAACCAGCATCCCAAGAGCATAATGCGGTGTGATCAATCCACTGATATGAACCTGCATGTGTGTGTGTTCTGTTTTCCTCCTTGGCATCAAAGGAAGAGCATTGATTTCCCATCATGCATTATTCACAAAAATGCAAATCAGCTAAAACCAAAAAGAACCACCCCAAAGCTTTTTTTTTAATTAAATATGCAAGATTCCCTAGGCGGAATTACCATGGAAACCACGATTACATCACAATCTCAGAGTTCCTGCAGAGTGATATTGGCATTTTATAGTGTGCACGTACATATGTCATTACAGACTTCTGCATTATTATATATGTTTATATACAGTATATGCACTAATATTAAAATCTCTATCTCCTCAGATACCTTCCGATGTGCTCCACCCCCAGCGGGCGTCGCGTGTGATTGGCCGACTTCACAGCCTTGGGAATCAATTGATCCATTTTTAATGAGCCGAACTGAGGAAGAGGGCAGTGAATTTCTTCTGGCCGCCTTGAGGGGTGAGAAAGACTAACAGATGAGCTTGTTTTATGAAAAAAAAAAAAAGCATTCAGTCATGTTTGTGCCGCATTATACCTCAACCATAAGGGTAGTTACATAAATCCAACTACAGCAGACTTCCCAGGAGACTAATGTGAGGCTGTTAACCTGAGTTTCACCTCATATTTTAGTGTACGTTTGTCATTGTTTGCTTAGACTATTTTGGATATCTGTTCTTGTAGTAGTTGTTACCCTCATTATATTCTACAGGCCTGTTTTTTATGTCTGATGGAAAAAGCTATAGAAAAAACATTAATAAATAAATAAAAATAATAAAAATTTCTGGATTTATTATGTACGGTTTTGAGTACAATTTCAATATTTATTTTTATTTCCTTCAAATTTCAAATACAAATTTAGTCATTAATAGTTTTTTTTTTTTTTCCAGAAATAATATAGTATTATATAAAAATAATATGATAATTTGTCACATTAACAAATGTTTTTAGTTGTTGCAAATGAAAATAAAGTCTATTCCACCAAATATTAAAACAGTAAGTTAAAACATTGGCATTTTTTGTCTAAAGATGAATATGAACGTCCCAAAAATGCATGTTTTTGTTATTTTATGCAAAAAATAAACATTATAATTGACAATAATTTTACTTTAATTAGAAAAAAATTATATTTTTTAATTTTGTAGTCTACAGAATTAAACAAATACTAATAATTACTCAAACACACAACAATAAATAATACAGTATATCCAGATTTATTAATTTATTTACTCATTTATCTATTTATTTATTATTTTTATTAAATTATTTATTTATTTATTTTACATTAATTACTTCATTTCTGTGAAGCTAAAATGATTTAAAAATTGGCAGTAATAATAAATGACCTTAATATAGTGTAGGACTCATAGTATTAACAATGTTTTTATTATCAGTGTTTTATATATTTGTGTCATTTTATTGAATTGAGTTATTATTATTATTTTTATTATTGTTGTTATAATTTTACTACTGCTATTTACTGTGTTTATTGTTTTTTTTATAATTTTTTTATTATTATTATTAATATTTATAATTATTATTTATTGTTGTTGTTGTTGTTGTTATTATTATTATTACAATTACTATTATTATCATTTTTTTATTATTATTATTATTTTATATTATTATTATTATTTTTATTATTATTATTATTATTATTATTTTACTACTGCTATTTACTGTGTTTATTATTTTTTTATTAAGTTTTTATTAATATTATTAATATTTATTATTATTATTTATTGTTGTTGTTGTTGTTGTTGTTATTACAATTACTATTATTATCATTTTATTATTATTATTATTATTTTATATTATTATTATAATTTTTATTATTATTATTGTTATTATTATTATTGTTATTATCATTATTACTACTACTATTACTATTATTATTATTAATATTATTATTATTATTATTTATTATTGTTATTGTTGTTGTTATTATTATTATTATTATTACTGTTATTATTTATTATTATTATTAACATTTATTATTATTATTATTATTATCATTATTATTATTGTGGTGACGCAGTAGCACAGTAGGTAGTGCTGTCGCCTCACAGCAAGAAGGTCGCTGGTTCGAGCCTCGGCTGGGTCAGTTGGCGTTTATGTGTGGAGTTTGCATGTTCTCCCTCCATTCGCGTGGGTTTCCTCCGGGTACTCCGGTTTCCCCCACAGTCCAAAGACATGCGGTACAGGTGAATTGGGTAGGCTAAATTGTCCGTAGTGAATGAATGTGTATGGATGTTTCCCAGAGATGGGTTGCGGCTGGAAGGGCATCCGCTGCGTAAAACATGTGCTGGATAAGTTGGCGATTCATTCCGCTGTGGCGACCCCAGATTAATAAAGGGACTAAGCTGAAAAGAAAATGAATGAATGAATGAATGAATGAATGAATGAATGAATGAATGAATGAATGAATATTATTATTATTTTTATTATTATTCAAAGATCATGTGACACTGAAGACTAATGTGGAGTAATGATCCTAAATGTGGAGTAATGACGCTGAAAATTCAACATTGCATCACAGGAATAAATTACATATTAAAACATTTGATTTTTAAACAATTATTTTTAAATAGTAAATAATATTTCACAATTTTATGGATTTTAATTTTATTGATGGATTTTATTGTATTCAAGTAAACCCAGCCTCAGTGAGCATAAGTAATTAAGACTTAATGTATAAATTAAATGTAATTGATGTAAATAGTTAACCATTGCAGTGAGAGTCCTGAATCTACAAACATACAAATGTGATTAGATGTGATTAGGCCTGGCTAAAACGTACCTCAGAGATCCTTTTATAATCATACATAAATGCTTTTTGATTGTAAAAACCCACAGTTATTTGCTAAAACGTATTTAAAACCGCTTTTGAATACAAAGTTAGTCAAGGTTATGCTTCTCTTTTAGCGTTTGACAGCGTAGGTCAATGCTAACAGCGTGCTTTTGTCACCTGTGTTTATTCAGATGCACTGTTTACTCGTTTACAGGCTAACCATTTTTATTCGTTCCCTAAAGTATGTTGTTAGAAGTCTGTAAACGTAGCCGAGGCAAAGGTGATGCTAAAACTAGTTCTGCTAGCTTTTATCTCTCGCAAATGTGCATCCAAACTTGTGTACAGCACGTATCTGGTTGATTCTGAGTGAAAATGACAGGCTGTGGTGTAATGTCAGACACATTTACTTAGCTATGTAGCATTAGCATCATCTGTATGGGGACTGTGTGGTTTGCGAGCTGCAGAGGAGTGAATTAGCGTTCAGGCTGGTGCTTTTTCTCCCGCTATCGGTTCATCTTTATCTCTCCCGAGTCACAAAACAGTTTATCAGCGCAGATCTGTGACTGTGTTTTCGGGTTGGAGAGCGAAGGCAATCTGACTGAAGAGCCTCTGTAGGGCTGAATGTGGGTTTTGAGCTGTATTTATGTAGATGTCTGTGTGTGTGTGTTATAGTGAGTATAACTGAAGATGGACGAAGAAGAGTTGTAGTGTTTTGGTTAAAAAAGTAATAGGGATTCTCTTTCTGTGTGTGTGCGTGTGTGTGTTTGTGTGTGTGTGTGTTTGCATTAGCATTTGAATAGTCTTGAGGTCATTGAGATGCAGTTGCTATTGACAGCCAGATGCTTAACATGACTGGTCACTGGAGTCTGGGTCACTGGTGTGTGAGTGTGTGTGTTGTATGTGCTACTGGTCTAACGTATGTTCAGCATGTAGATGTTGTATGATTTGACTGAGATTGGTATGGTTTTTCTCTCAGTCCATTATTTGTAAATGAATAATTCCCGGAGCAAAACTAGGAAATTAAAGTTACCATGACCGATATTAATATTATCATTATAGACCAATTACCATGTTTGTAAACATTCAGGATGCGCGCGCAGGGAGGTGGCAGAAAAAAACAGGAGCGCTAGCATTTACAGTGAGGGAATGACATCCGATGCGGTACAGAATTTGTTGTTGCCTTAGAAATAAGATATATTGATTACATATTATATATATTATTTACATAATGCTTTCAGCGTATTATAACAGCTTGTCACCCAGCGATAAGCACAGTGATTCGGCAAATTTAACGTTAGAGTGAGCGGTGTTCGTCTGACAGGTCCATTTGCGATAGCACCCTCCCAATGGATATTGAATAAGACGAAATGACCAATCATCCAGCCTAAAATATACAATCTCATTGAAGCTCCAAGGGAATTTACAAGAGAGAAGTTAAAGGCCTACAAGTGTTTGGATGCCAACAATTGTGTTCTGTGTGGTCATGTGCAGGAAATAATGTTCCCTGATTACCAGATTCAAAACTATGTAGTGCTAAAAATCGAGGTTCTGCCGAGCCAAAGACAAGGGAAAAAGACGGAGCTAACGTTATACAAGGCCAGGGTGATCATCAGTGGTGTAAAGTACTTGAGTAAATGGACTTCGTTACTTTACTTAAGTATTTTTTTGGCTACTTTGTACTTGTACTGAGTATCAAAAATATAAGCAACTTTTACTCTTTACTTGACTACATTTTTGATTGAATATATGTACTTTTTACTCCACTTCCCTGCTGAAAAATCCAGCTTAAACCAGCCTAAGCTGGTTGGCTGGTTTTAGCTGGTCGACCAGCCTGGTTTTAGAGGGGTTTTGGCCATTTCCAGGCTGGTTTCCAGCCATTTCCAGCCTGGCCTTAGCTGGTTAGGCTGGAAAATGACAGAGTGAAACAAAGATAATGAAATGACTTGGAAGAGCCCACACCTCTAATAATAATCTCTAATAATCTCTCTCTTCTCTCTCCTTCTCTCTCTGTATAACTTTATATTTAATAAATGCTGTTATCTATACTAAATAAAGTGTTTTAGCATATTTTTTATGTAAAAACAAATCTTAATTATGCATAACTATTATTTTAATGTTTATATTGTTATTGCGTGTGTGAGAGAGTGAGGAGGGAAATCAAATAAGAAACGGACAGTGGAGGGAGTTATGAGGCGTTATTAAATGTTTAATAATCATTATTATTGTGCTGTGAGCCTCATATTTTCTGGGCAGGGTATTTTGAGCCGTTGGCAATAACAGTGCTATGTGTGTGTGTGTGTGTTGTGTTTGAGTGTCAGGAAGACTGAGATAAGTGTGTGTCGTGATTTAAGATGCCTCTGCCATTTCAGACTGTCGCCACTAAAGATTTATTGCTAATTAGGTTAGAGAGCACTTGACCTGTCAGGTGTGTGTGTGCGCGCGTGTGCGCGTGTGTGCGTGTGTGCGTGTGTGCGTGTGTGTGTGTGTGTGTGTGTGCACTTTTGTAGATTGGATTGGTTTCTGTGTTTATGTGACATTCAACATTCTCTCATCACACTACATGAGAGAGAGAGAGACACACACACATACACACACACACACACACACACACACACACACACACACACACACACACACACAAGGACGTCTCTTTGACATTTCAGGAATGGTAGAGCAGAACGAAACCAACATAAAAGTTTCAAATGCTACCAAACAATTTTTTTTTTTGGTTTTTGGAAGTTTACCATGGTAAAACTAGGTATAATGGAGTACACTCTAAAAAGCAGTTGTTTCAACTTAACTTTGAGTCAAATATAGACAAACCAAATTATTGGGTTAAAAACATGTAAACCAAATTTGAAACGACTCAGCATTTGTGTGTTTGTGTGTTAGTGTGTGTTAGTGTGTGTGTGCAAATTCATGATCACAAAAATAATAAATAAACAACCAACAGAGCTAGCAGTAAAGTTCCATTACTGAATGAGCACATTACATCTTTTGATTTCTGAACAAATGACTCTTATGAACGGATTCTTTAATATATCTAATGAGCTGCGTCGAAAATCACATACCTCCATACTATATAGTACGCTAAAAACAGTACGCGAGCTGAGTAGTATGTCCGAATTCATAGATTTCGAAAAACAGTATGCGAGAACTACCCGGATGACTTCCTACGTCCGCCGATATTCTGAAGTGCGCATCTGATGGATGCTACGCTATCCCATGATGCACCGCGAGAGTATTCATGAATGGGAGTGAAGCGACGCAGCTGACGCGGGTAGGTCACGTGATGATGACAAAATGGCGGATGCAGTACGTTCGAGTTCCATTCATACTGCTCACATTCGTACTGTATAGAATGTCCTTTTCTAACGGCCGAGTAGTACGTTTAAATTCGAATGCAGTACCTACTGAGTAGTAGGCGGTTTCTTGGTTCTTTTTAGTGAATCATATGCTTATGGCACAGTGAAGTCTTATGATTCTAGGTTTTTTTATGGTAAATGAACAGCATACAGCACAACCAGTTCAGAACGAATACCTCTAATGACAGACACAGCAGAACTAGTTTTAGTCAATCACACGCTGGAGTGGCACGGTGGTTCAGTGGTTACCAATGTGTCTCCTCACAGCAAGAAGGTTGCTGGTTCTAATCCCGGCTGAGTCAGTTGGCATTTCTATATGGAGTTTGCATGTTCTCCTCGTATTGCTCCGGTTTCCCCCTACAGTGCAAAGACATGTGCTATAGGTGAATTGATTAAACTATATTAGCCATAGTGTATGAGTGTGTGAAATAATGCGTATGGGTGTTTCCCATTTGTGGGTTGCAGCTGGAAGGGCATCCGATGTGTAAAACATATGCTGGATATGTTGGCAGTTCATTCTGCTCTGGTGACCCCTGATGAATAATAATAATAATAATAATTCCTTACATTTATATAGCGCTTTTCTAGACACTCAAAGCGCTTTACACATTTTTAATGGATAATCTAAACCACCAGTGTGCAGCATCCACCTGGATGACGCGACGGCAGCCATATTGCGCCAGACCGCACACCACACACCAGCTTATTGGTGGAGAGGAGACAGAGTGATGAAGCCAATTATGGTATGGGGATGTTTAGGAGGCCATGATAGACAGAGGCCAGTGGACAGATTTGGCCAGGATACCTCCTTCACTATACTGGGGCATTAGGACCCACACAGACCGCAGGTTGAGCACCCCCTGCTGGTCTCACTAACACCACTTCCAGCAGCAACCAAGATTTCCCATGTGGTCTCCCATCCAGGTACTGACCCGGCGCAGCCCTGCTTAGCATCAGTGGGCGACCATGTGAGAGTTGCAGCTAGCTGCCGACAATAAGGGACTAAGCCAGGGGTGGGCAAACTCGGTCTTGGAGGGCCGGTGTCTCCATAGTTTAGCTCCAACTCTAATCAAACACACCTGAACATGCTAATCAGTGCCTCCAAGATCACTAATTATCTATAAGCAGGTGTGTTTGATCAGAGTTGGAGCTAAACTGTGCAGGACGCCAGCCCTCCAGGACCAAGTTTGCCCATCCCTGGACTAAGCCGAAGAGCAATGAATGAATGAATAATCACACACAAAAATTCATCCTCATTATATCAGTAGTGTATTATATTAATGCTAATATACATAAACATAAGCTGGATAAGTTGGTGGTTCATTCCGCTGTGGCGACCCCAGATTAATAAAGGGATTAAGCCGAAAAGAAAATGAATGAACGAAAGAACATTTTAATGTGTTGTGTGGCACGGTGGCTCAGTGGTTACACGATCGCCTCAGAGCAAGAAGGTCGCTGGTTCGAGTCCCGGCTGGGTCAGTTGGCAGTTCTGTGTGGAGTTTGCATGTTCTCCCCATGTTGGCGTGGGTTTCCTCCCCACAGTCCAAAGACATGCGCTATAGGTGAATTGAATAAACTAAATTGGCCGTAGTGTGTGTATGCAAAAATGTATGGATGTTTCCTAGTACCAGGCAACAGCTGCGTAAAAAAAAATGCTGGAATAGTTGGTGGTTCATTCAACTGTGGTGACCCCTTATAAATAAGCGACTAAACCGAAGGAAAATGAATGAAAAGTGTTGTGTTTATGTTGTAGTTGAAGTTTCAGTGTCTTTTTTCTCTCTCTTTTCTTGAAAATTAGTCTTTAATTTAAACTTACTTAGTCTTGTCATGGCATCCATATATATCGCTGTTTGTCTTGGTGATTTAAAGTGCTTCTATATCCTCATTTGTAAGTCACTTTGGATAAAAGCGTCTGCTAAATTAATAAATGTAAATGTGGTTAGCACTGTCACCCAGGGGCGATTTTAGGATTTTCATTTTGGGGGGGCTCAGCTCCTTATAAGAAAAAAAAAAAAAAAAATTATATATATATATAATATATTTTATTTTTTTATTTATTTATATTTTTTATTTTAGATTATATATATATATATATATATATATATATATATATATATATATATATATATATATATATATATATATATATATATATATATATATATATATATATATATATATATATATATAAAACAAAAAATAAAAAATATAAATAAGTAATAATAATATATTCCACAGTATATATATATATATATATATATATATATATATATATATATATATATATATATATATATATATATATATATATATATATATATATTCCACAGTATTGTATAGACATGCATAGTCATTTGAGTTCTGAATGAGCCAAATAGGCTCAACAAACCTGATTACTGTAGTAAAAGCCACTATATACTGTATGTTGAAGTACAATTTTTGTTTCCATGCATTTAATAAATAAAACGGCCACTTTTCTAATTAAATGGCATATATATATATATATATATATATATATATATATATATATATATATATATATATATATATATATAACTAATTCACATATTTCACGAACTGAATCATAATATTAAAATAGGAAATATTTTTAATACAAGACAACACATGATGTTTCTATCTCTGTCAGTGACTCTGACAGTTAAAATGAGTACATTCACTAAGTGGTTCTGTCACTGTGTTTAATCTTTTCTGTGCATGACTGTTTAATAGATAATGCCACATGCACTGTAATGTGTTTTATAATGGTAACTCATTTTGAAACAAAAATAGTCAAATATTTGTTAAGATTTATATTTTCGCTGGAGGAAACAGCTGTGATTATGAGGTGAGCACTGAGGAAACAGTGGATACCCGATTGCTCCTATATGACATTGATTGGGGTACAAGTGATACAAGTGTATCCGTAGCAAACAACTGCAAATGAGCATATTTTATAACAATTTATCGATAAACTAACACCTCGTTCTCTCGCTCTGCACAGCTGTCGTTTGCTTATCAAATGAAAAATGAAAGTCGGGGAGGAGCCGAATTCTGCAGCCGTCTTCGTATCAAATTTAAAGGGGACAGAGACGATAATTTGGTCTACAGTTTATGAGCTAATCGGAAAATTTTTAGGGGGGCTGAGCAGAAATATAGGTGGGCTACAGCCCCCCTTAAATAGGCCTAGCAACGCCCATGCTGTCACCCCATAGCAAGAAGGTCGCTGGTTCGAGTCTCAGTTGGACCAGCCGGCATTTCTGTGAGGAGTTTGCATGTTCTCTCGTGTTGGTGTGGGTTTCCTCCGGGTGCTCTGGTTTCCCCCACAGTCCAAATACATGTGCTATAGGTGAATTGGGTAAGTTACATGTCCATAATGTATGAATTAGAGTGTATGGGCGTTTCTCAATACTGGAAGGGCATCCGCTGTGTAAAACATATGCTGGAATAGTTGGCGGTTCATTCCACTTTGGCGACCCCTGATAAATAAGGGACTAAGCTGAAGGAAAATGAATGAATGAAGTTTAGTTAGGTTAAGTTGCTTTCTATTGCTTATGTTTGAAAGAAACTGAGAAATATCGTCTTTTTAACTGCTACTAAGTTGTTGTATACATTTTACTAATGCTAACACAAGTAATTATGTTTAATGTTGTTAGCTAGCAGTAATAAACTCTGACTGGAGCTATAATATATGTGCTGTATTCTTCTGACTGTAATCAGTAATCAACAACTTCTAAACCATTCAGAAAAGACACACGGTAGATTTACGCTTAATCAGAGAATGTAAAAATCACGTTAACTCTAGTAAAAGGAAGACAAACGTGGACTGGCAGGACCAGCAGTCTCAGGTCTCTGTGCATAAGTGTGTGTGTGTGTGTTGAATAAAGCTCATAATTATGTTTCTAAATTTACATCAGTAATAACACAGAACTCAAAGCAGCTTCGGGCTGGAACGCAGCCGGCCGCGATCCTGACCACAACACACACACACACACACACACACACACACACATACAGAGAGAAAAAGAGAGAGAGTTATATTATGTCTTCTTTTTCTCCAGAGGGAGTTCCAATATCTTGCTTTTTCTTTGTCTTTCTCGTCTCTCACTATATCAAACCTGATCATTTTTCCTAGTCCGCCTCCTCATTCTTCATTTTTCCTTCCTCTCTCTCTCTCTCTCTCTCTCTCTCTCTCACACACACACACACACAGTTTCAGTTGCTTATAGTGTGGCTTCTTTTCATTTGCCTGCAAGGTGTCAGCGGTTGCACGACTCCATAAATAAAAGATTCATCACTCAGAAGTGAACAGACCAACAGTTTCTCTCTCTTTCTGCCCCCCCCCCCCTCTTTGAGTCTTGAGGAACATTGACCTGCATGTGTGATGCACTGGTCTTAAATGGGCGATTGCAAGTGATGATTTTTTTTAAAAGCATGTCGATTATTTACCATACATATGTCAGATCTCTTTTTTCTCATTAGATTGTTTAATTTTTTTAATACTATTAAAATATCATAGAAAAGTATAGCAAAGTATTTGTATTTGTTCTAATTTTTCATGTATTTGAAATTATGTTTGCCATTGTTTTCGTAATTGTTGTTGTAAGGAGACCTTGGGTTAGAGCTGAAGATCTTTGCCCAAACCTGACGGGACCCGCCAGGACCCGACGGGTTCGGGTGGGTTCGGGTTTAATTTCTATCATTTTAGACGGGTTGGGGCCGGGCTTGGCTTGCGCAGTAAATGAATAGTCATGTGATGCATTTTGATTAGTGCGAGAAAGTAATCAAATCATTTGTTACAACATTAAAATCCACCCTGCAAAGGTGAAACAAATGATGACAGAGAAGTGAAAAAGAGCGAATTTTGACTGTGGTCAGGCCAGCCGCCAGTTCAAAAAGAACGATCATTCTAGCCGCCAAGGTATTTCGGCGGTCACTCATACACTGCATATTACGGTAGAGCGCTAAACAGCAATGTATGTAGGCTACAGCAAGCTGACAGGGAAGAGGACGAGGTCATTGCTACATTGAAACTGCTGTCATGGAAAATTAAACGGATGTTCTTGGCAGGTAGAAGATGAACAAACAATCCTACCCAAAACTTGCTAAATTAGCCAGATCAGAACTATGCATCTCGGCCTGTAGCAGAAGCAGTGAAAGGTATTCGGTACGCAGCATCCTGAGCGCAGGACTGCGCTAAAGCCATTTACAGTGGATTCAGTAATGTATCTGCACAAAAGCACGTAGCCTAATCTTGGTGAGTAAAGGGTTTTTAAATTATAAATAAATATTTTTAAACCATAAATTCATAATTTAGACAGAGTATACAGGCTAATGTTGGCATTATTCGTTTGTTAGATTCAGCTTCATCGTTGCCTTAATGCCAGATTGTGAAGAGAAGTGGCGAAACAAATCCCGCAGAGTCTTTATCTTAATTTCGTTATTGCCAAAAACCAGTCATAATTTAGAATTTATTTTAATTTAATTTGTTAAGAAAGACTTCTTTTCGTTGGTGTGTTGGCCAATTTAAAGGCTAAGTGTATGTACCTCGGCCTATTTAGAGTGCTGAGATGTTACGATGTTACAGAGGACTTATTTTATTTCTTTGTTCTGACTTCCAAGTGGTCTATAGGCTATGTTTGTTATGAATAAATTATGTTAAAACATATAAATGACTCGTTCTTGAAAAAAGGCAAAAGAGCTGTGTGCATGTGCACATTTGAAAATGTCGGGTTATTAATGGGTTCGGGCTTTATAAACCTGTCAATCAAAATGTCGGGCTCGGGCTGAATTCTGTCGGGCTTGGACCCTATCGGGCCTAATTTTATGGCCCGATTACAGCTCTACCTTGGGTGTCCAGAAAGGTGTCATTTATAAATTAAATTAATAATATTAATAATAATAATTATTATTATTATTATTATTATTATTATTATTATTATTATTATTATTATTATTATTATTATTATTATTATGGTTATTAGAATAATATTAACAATAATAATAATAATAATAATAATAATAATAATAATAATAACTATTATTACTACTATTATTATTATCATTATTATTATTATTATTATTAAAACATTATAGTTGGACTTTAGGCTTGTAGATGCGATGTAAAACCTGTACAAAACAATAGCTAGGCTGAACAAAACAGCAAATTCACTCTATGCCTGTAGGTGACGCTTATTAAACTGCAGGAATAGCAGAGTTTCCTTGGATAGCTGGTATTTACAGGCATAGTTCATCTGAAAACTCATTAATTACTCGCCTTCATGCTGTTTCAAATGCGTAAGACTTTCTTTTGAACAAAAATTACGTTATTTAAAGTATACGATATATTACGAATTATTATATACAAAACATATGATATATTATGACCCTCCATTGATTTAAAAGCCCAGAATGATACAAAGAACGTTGTACAACAGACATTAGGGGTTCAGTTGTAATTTTACAAAGCTGTGACAATACTTTTGTGCACAAATAAAACAAAAATAATTGCGTTTTGTAACGCCATTAAAGCTCAAAGTTATAACACAGATGAGTTATAAATCACAATGCAAAAACATGGTGTTCACACCAGACACGGATGAAGCGTCAGTCGTGAGTGATTTACATGTTAAGTTAATGCAAAGACACGAATAGACATCCTGCGGCGCAAATAAGGAGCATAAATGATGCGATTCGCACACATGAAGCGGCAACAATCAAACGTTTATTGCGCTCAACATTGTGTACGTTCGCGTTGCGTTAACCAATCATGAACTTGCTCTTGTAGGGGAGGGATTATGACGTAGTGCCTGTTGTTGGTGTCCCGAGGATAAAATCCTCCTGCTGCCAGCGGACAACAGCTCATCAAACTGAGCTTAGCTTAGTCAGAAGAACCACTGAAAGCTTCCATGATCCAGGTATAATTTCTGGAGGAGTTGAACGCACAGTGATGGGTGCACCTTTGAAAGGATCTAGTGAACTCAGACACAGCGCCAAACGAATATATGCTGTTTTTTCAGCCTTCCTAAAGCACATAAACACAGTTACTCTCTCAATAAAATTAGCAATGAAGCCCCGCCCATGACGCGAATCTGTGTTTATTGTGAAGTGAATTTGACGTGCGAATGAAGCGAATTTGACATGCGAATAAAGTAAGTAAACTCACAATGTTTACGCCTTTATTTACACGTGAATATCACGATTTATTTGCGCATGCCGCATCTGGTGTGAACACAGCATTAAAATCTTAATGTCTGAAATGTTTTGAAAATGTTTTTCAAAAAAGTCTTAAATTCACGGAAATATTATCTTAAATCGTTTTAAACAGGTCTTGATTTCCCTATGTCCATCTAAAGTAACCAACAGTGTTGGGGAGTAACGGAATACATGTACCGGCGGTACGTATTTAGAATACTATTCATGAGTAACTGTATTCCGTTACAGTTACTATTTTTAAACAGGGTATTTAGAATACAGTTACTTTCCTAATACCATTGGAATACTTCGGGCGATGCGTGTCTGGCCCATAATAATATTACTAAATTGCCGCCGAAACCATAGGAACAGAAGCTACACTCCCGACTGCTATCACCAGCGTTAACTCAGTGAGACTCACGCAAATGACCCTGTTCTCACGCTCTCACGCCACACCTCCATTTCTCAAGCAGCAAAAAGGACGAACGCAAACACCGAACAACCGGACAACAACCATGATTTTCAAATAAACTGCTTTTTTTTCCGTCATTGTTCGTGAATTGTTCGCTGCTTGATGTTTTGTTTGCGCTTTCAGAGGTTTCATTTGCGCTTCTTAAATTTACGTTCGCTTTTCTGACACAAATGTGGGCGGGACACCTTAGCCAAAGTTGGCAGCCCTGGTTAACTTGAGTGTACAAATATGAAGGATTCAGACCAGGGGCTCGAGGGGTTGGAGCCGCAACCGAAGCAACTTTCTAGCAGCAGTAAAGGAAAAAATGCATCCACGTCTTGGAAGTTCAAGCATTTTTTCTCTTTAAAGAATGAGAGGGGTGAGCGAAACCTGACAGTGCAGTGCAATCTCTTTTTCTGTGCAGACTGTGAAATACAAACAAAGGGTAAGCAAAATGCATATTATATACATATACTGTATATTACAGACAGTAATGCTGTCTATGTTCAAGCACTTTTTATCTTTATTATAGAAACAGAAATTGAATTTGTTGACACTTTGACAAATAAACATTATTTAATAAACATAATTATATTGTTTTATTTATTTATCAGTCAATAATGGGCATTAGAGGCCCTCTGTTTTCCTGCAGAAATTGCTACCAACGCATAGTGTGACATTTAATAGACTTGAAGGCTGTTTTTAAGGGCAAGTATTCCAAGTATTTAGAATACAGTACCAGGATTAAGCAAAGTAACGGAATACGTTACAAAATACATTTTAAAGCAGGTTTTCTGTATTCTGTAACTAAATACATTTACAAAGTATTCTCCCCAACACTGGTAACCAATCGGGCATACACCAATCCAATCACCAGCAGTACATCTCAATAAAGCTTTTAACAAAACTGTATTTATTAACTCTATTTACAAATATGGTTTCTTTATCTTCCTTACAATAACATTTGATTTTAATGTTTTATTTTTATGTTTTAACTGGGCCATTGGAACAAATTCTTAGCATTAAACCCCTTTGTGAGTCTAAAATTTCATTTATAAGGGTCTAAAAAAAGGTCTTAAAGTCTTAAATTTGACACCCTGCAGAAACCCTGATAAAGTGCTTCCACTAAGAGCAAAAAATGTTGAATAAAGTCGGTGCTTTTATATCATTTTGTGCACAAATGAAATTGCAAAATCAGCCACTTTTCGGACAATATGTAAAGTACTTACATTTCCTCATGAGATCGGGCTGAAATGTGGACAAATTTAGGATATTTACACAAATTAAGATACAGTTATATGCGATCTCAAATTAAATAGCAAGTAGGATAATATTTTAAAGTCAGGATTTTTCTGTAATATGCATCCCCTGTTGTTTTCCCATGGATATTTAGTCATTCTCATGTGTCTCCTGAGCTGCCAGTGCAGTATTTTGTCTGTTTGTACATCTGTGCTGAGTCTCTGGCCTCTCTGTTTACATACTTTGTACTCTAAAATGATTACACTGCAGCTTAAATGCAAATCCAGATCAGAAATCGGCTGAATGTAACTTTAAAAAATGTCCCACAGTTGAGCAAAAAGCAGCCGATTCTGATTTCTGGCCAGTCGATCAGCGCATGGCTAGCACACATGTTGAAGAGTTTGACATTGACTGGCCGCAGCTGCTGCGTGTGTGTGCGTAAGAACAGTAATAGTGGTCTCTGCTGCTCTCGTTTATTTTACACACAGTGCTCTACTGTTCTCCTCTGTTCTGGCGCTCTGCCCTCGCGGACGGGAACTCAACCGTCACACTCCTAATGCTCTCGAAACACTTCCACCGTGTGCGTTATTTAAAGAAACCCTGTTATTTTTGAAACCTTTGATGAATGCGCTCGCCGTGTGTTTTTCAGTGGGTTTTTACTGCCAGAGCTCAGCTTTTATTGGACGATGAGTGTAATAAATATATTGCTGCTTAGTCTCAGCTTAGCCAAGATGAAAAAGCCATTTTCAGTTGTGTAAAGTGATGCATTTCAGAAGTAGACATGGAGACGTTCAGGAAGACGATTACAAATATGCATTTTATAGTGGCTTTGTGTTTTTATTTATTTCACTTGCGCTCATCAATCATGCATTATAATGCACTGTAACAATTCATACAGTACATGCTATCTCAACACAAACTGATTAAGTTAACTTAATAGTTTTTACAAATTAAGTAGATTAAACTTAAAACAATGAAGTTGTCCTTAAAAAAAATTAAGATTTGTTTCAACTCACTTTAAATCAGTAGTTTGAACATGCAGCAAAAGTCATTTTTGGAGTGTATGCGATTGTAAAAATGAGAATGAACCCAGTCCAGGGGACTTAAACAAGCAGATTGTCTTTATTTAGACATGTTTATTGTTCTGCAGTCAAACAACGTCTACAGGAAGTCCACAAGTCTGCAAGAGCCTACAGGAGTCTCTTACAGTGACAAGAGTCTGCAAGTTTATCACGAGTCTAATTTGAGAGAGCTGTCCTGTCTATATTGTGTTTTCAGAAGGGGCATAGTGGGGTGTATAGAAAACGGGCATGGGTAGTTTTAGTTGAAAAGCTTGTCTTAGGGTCTTGAATAGATCCTGAGGTTTCACCTGCCCTGACCAGCTTGAAATTATCACCCAAAAACAAAGGCACAGTCGTTGGGACCGTGCCTTTAGCATTTGCATCATTTTGGCTCAGCCCGTGCTCAGGAAGACAATGGGTTTTAATGTTTCTCGCACCTGAGCTGCTATAGTTTTGAATAATATAATATAATATAATATAATATAATATAATATAATATAATATAATATAATATAATATAATATAATATAATATAATGTAATATAATATAATGTAATATATAATTTAATTTAATTTCCAAGAGATGGGTTGCGGCTGGAAGGGCATCCGCTGTGTAAAAACGTGTTGGATAAGTTGGCGGTTCAATCCGCTGTGGCGACCCCGGATTATTAAAGGGTCTAAGCCGAAAAGAAGATGAATGAATATAATATAATATAATATAATATAATATAATATAATATAATATAATATAATATAATATAATATAATAAAATTTTATATAATTTAAATTAATATTTAATTTAATTTAATTTAATTTAATTTAATTTAATTTAATTTAATTTAATTTAATTTAATTTAATTTAATTTAATTTCCCAGAGATGGGTTGCAGCTGGAAGGGCATCCGCTGTGTAAAAACGTGTTGGATAAGTTGGCGGTTCAATCCGCTGTGGCGACCCCGGATTATTAAAGGGTCTAAGCCGAAAAGAAGATAAATGAATATAATATAATATAATATAATATAATATAATATAATATAATATAATATAATATAATATAATATAATATAATATAATAAAATTTTATATAATTTAAATTAATATTTAATTTAATTTAATTTAATTATATATAATTATACTATATAAATATAGTATAATAGTATAGTATAGTATAGAATAGAATAGAATAGAATAGAATAGAATAGAATAGAAATAATCAAAAAACAAAAAATAAAACTTTTTAGTTTTCTGTTCAAATAAACAAGTATAATAAACAATATTAGATATTGTCATCAAATCACACAATACTTGTTGGCTTTTATAAAGCAGCTTATGCAATTCTGTGTAAACGTGGATGTCTGTGAGGTAATGTTTTAAAATGCAGGTTTACCAAACAATACCTTAAATAAGAAAATCAAATATACATATAAAAAACACACACAAAAACACAATGTACATGGAATAATAAAAACATAAGTAAACATTTAAAAAGCAGAGATGTATGTTTATAATCTTTATCACAATATTGTGTAAAGCTGACAATTTTATTTATTTTTTGTTAATTTTCAGATCCAAATTTGTATTTTAATTTACATTTAACAAAACTTTAATTATTTTGATAACCATGATCATTTTTGCTCATTCTAATCATCATATAAATTCATCATCTCAATGTTATATCACTAAAATATCACCAAAATAAATCAAACACACTAGATTTTGTCCATTTGTGATGACATCTTAATTCCTTTCCATTGTTCTTCATGCAATTATGCATTTGATGGACGTTTGACCACCCATTCCTAGAGAAGTAATTTAAATCCTTGTACTAATTAAATTAAATTAATTAAACTGTGAGCAACTTCAAATCTCAAGCTGCAATAAGCTCTCCCAATTAAATGGTAAGCAATCAAATTACGCTGTTAGCGATCAAATTAAATATATAATATGCTGATTAATGAATTAAATTAGCCACATTTAATAGCATATACTATATTAATAATTTCTGAAACAAGTGCCCAAATGAAGGCTCACACACAGAGGATATTTTTTAATAATTATGCAGCTGGAGCTTACACTTGATTAAATATCAGTGAATTAGCAGTTTTCCATATTTTGTGGTTCATGTTTTTTGTTCTCTGTTCATTTATGCTTTTGAATTGCATTATGGGACTTTGCTCTTTCATCCAACATCTTTTAACCTCAAAAAGTAAAAAAAAGGGACTTTTATTAACATTTTTAATAGTTTAGAGTGATATATTGTCTGGGTTGGTGTTGTGTATTATGCTACAAAACCCTTGTAATAAACTCCCAGTACATTTTATTTTATTTTACAGACTTATTTATCTAGATATTATTTCCTATAGATTATATTATTACTGAAATGTCAATAAAAGTCACTTTGTTAAACTGTAGAGGTGAATTTTCAACATCAAAAGTCGACAGAGCAGAGATTAACAACCCACAATGCAATTCACAACTGTAAATAAACCGAAAACACTTATGAATCATACAGAAACTGTTCATTAACAGATATTTTTTACAGGGTAGGATCATCTGTATACCTAATATATGGTGTGAAGTGGTGTTTGTGCGCCTCAGGATGACCCCTTCTCCATCAGTGTGTTTGTGGTAGCATCCGTTTGTTTACCACCCGCAGACTCGTCTTTTAGGAGCGCTGCCAAATGAATAGAGTCGGGCCAGATCCAGACTGAGATTCGCTCTTGGAGAAACTCCAGGAGAGTACAGTTGCGGCATCTTCATTTGTGACGGCTTGTGGAAACCGGAGTGGAAAAACCCCTCAGTTTATTCCTTATGATGTTATCAGTCAGTGTGTTGATGTGGACATCGGTAAACTGATTATTGAGCTTTAATATTTAGTTTAAAATCTTCAGTATCATCAAAACCGTGGATTTTTTTAAAGGCTGCAACGTAAATGCATGTTCATATAGACAGTTAATGAATATATATGTAAATACATATCTATCTATATATATATATATATATATATATATATATATATATATATATATATATATATATACATATATACATATACATTGTAACTGTAAGACTGTATACATTGTACTGTAAGACTTTAGAAATCGCCGCTCATTTGTTTGATTTCTCTTTGAGAAGCTGCACAAGCCTCAAAACTTTAAGGTCCTTGCACCCTGACTGAGTCCGAAACTGTGGTATTCGTTTTTTCATATTCGTCATTTGGTGGCTCTCAATTGTCAAAAACACTCCTCAAAATATTTGCTACGGATGCGAAAAATGTAAAAAATCGAACCATCCGAATTAATTTTTATAACGGACGGAAATTGCAGAGGCTGCAAAAGTATAAAACGTGAGGTTGTATTTAGTTTAGATATATATAGAAAAAAAAAACGAATAAACTAGTCAGAATATAGGCTACAGTTAAAGCTTTCCTTTAGTTTTTGTGAAATGCACGCACGCAGCCACGCACACACAAACATGTTTAAATACATTTATGTTGTTAATAAATAAATAACAATAAATAGTTTTAACAGCAATATCTCCAAGTTTTGTTTTTCACTGTAAAAATGTAATGATTTGCTAATGCAAAAAGAGTACTGCCACCTTTGCCCCCCACTTCATGCACTGATTATAACACAAACAAATCATCCTCCTGACGACTTTTTTTTTGTCAAAGCGACAAATCCAGTGACTTTTACTGGTGTTTTTGGAGACTTCTGTGGTGTTTGGAGACTCGAAAGCACGCATCACTCTGCAGTTAGGCCTACTGTGCTCAACGAGCAGCGGCTGCTGCAGTAAGCCCCTCTCCCATCCAAAAGTACTCACAGGCGGTCAGTCTCTTAGTAGCCGCTAAAAAAACTGCAATGGACCAGTTTTGGGGGGGGGGGGGGGGGGCAGCTTGCAAAAGGTTGAGAACCCCTGCTTTAGAAGAGTCAAAAACTTACATACAGCACCTTTAACAAACAATACCTTGAATAAGAAAATCAAATGTACCAATAAAATGCATACACACGCAATACACTATGTACATCAACTAACGCTGACATAAGCAAGCAAATCTTACGTTTTCAGTTATGATACTCCCAAAATCATTCCACATAAATCCACAGATTTTTTTATTAAATTCTCTGCACAAATAGCAAAAATGTCCGCAAATTCTGCCTTGCTCTATATACAAGGCTAAATAAACTCTTTATATTATTACGATATATTTCGATATTCATTGTTACATAAACCAAAGATTCCCTAAAACCAACTTAAATGAATAAAACGAAATTCTCAGGCAGACTTGGATGAAAACTGGGATGCGTTTAAATCAGGACACCGCCGACACTGAAAGGTAACACAAAGTGCAATTCAAACTAAACCACACCAACATCGATCCAAGAACACTTGAACAAATCTGAGGACAAGTCTGAAGACGGGCCATGACCAGAGCTTTCCTTTCAAACTAAGCGGGCTCAGTGACATCCACACAAAAAGCGCATCAGATCAGATTAAGGAAGGGCACCAACAGAGAGCCGACTGTGGCCTGGCCTGTTGAGATGTTTCGCATTGAATGAGGATGTTTATGGTGCACAAAAAAAACAGCGTATTGAAATAACCTGTCGTCCTAGTTTACATGCAAACCGACAATCAAGCAACGCAAGTAAACCACGCATTAATAAATCAGTTTGTTTCCTGTTAGTAACATCAAATAAATTGCATACCTGAGTATTAAACTTCTGTCAGCCGCCATGTTAAGTAAATCACTAAAAACTGAAGAGTACTGCAAGGAAGGTTATTTTAGTGAGCGAAAACTAACACCGTGTCTTAATAACATGCGACAAGCAGTTTGGCAGTCTTATTTTCTTCATTTATTTTCTTTTCAAGATCTGAGATGAATTATCTGCTGCTGCTTTCAGTAGTATGGCAATAAATGTCACTTAAAATAGTATTTTAAATTTAAATTGGGTGCATATAACACTGTATAAAGCACATAATCGGTACCTGAGGTGATCTTTGTCATAGTAGTTTATGCTGTTGTTCTGCTAACATAATATATATGGAACTCCTGTAAAAGATCTAAACACAGGTGGAGGAGGGTCTCCGAAAAATGTTAAACAACACTGAGGCATTTAAAACATTAAGGAGCAAACTCGCTTACACTTTATTTTGATGGTTCGCTTGAGTATTAGTAGACTGTCTGCTTAATATATGTTGATATGCTCCTTCAACAGACATTTAACTGACTATAAGAAACTTTGCAAGTACATGTCAACTTACACTAACCCTGACAAGTTTTTATTATTATTTTTATTTAAATTAATATATAGAAATGATCAAATAAAATAATACGTAAATAATGCCAGTGCGTAAAACTGTTTTAAAACGGGTATTATTTTATTATTATTATTATTATTATTATTATTATTATTATTATCATTTTTGTTGACTTGTTCTTGACAATTTTTATTATTATTTTTATTTAAATTAATATATAGAAATGATCAAATAAAATAATACGTAAATAATGCCAGTGCGTAAAACTGTTTTTAAAACGGGTATTATTATTATTATTATTATTATTATTATTATTATTATTATTATTATTATTATCATTTTTGTTGACTTGTTCTTGACAATTTTTATTATTATTTTTATTTAAATTAATATATAGAAATGATCAAATAAAATAATACGTAAATAATGCCAGTGCGTAAAACTGTTTTAAAACGGGTATTATTATTATTATTATTATTATTATTATTATTATTATTATTATTATTATTATTATTATTATTATTATTATCATTTTTGTTGACTTGTTCTTGACAATTTTTATTATTATTTTTATTTAAATTAATATATAGAAATGATCAAATAAAATAATACGTAAATAATGCCAGTGCGTAAAACTGTTTTAAAACGGGTATTATTATTATTATTATTATTATTATTATTATTATTATTATTATTATTATTATTATCATTTTTGTTGACTTGTTCTTGACAATTTTTATTATTATTTTTATTTAAATTAATATATAGAAATGATCAAATAAAATAATACGTAAATAATGCCAGTGCGTAAAATATTTTTATTATTATTATTATTAGTATCACTTATTTACTTTGTTGACTTGTTCTTCTCTTGTTTTCTCAGATTCACTCACATTATCAAAGATATTAAATGTAAATACCGTTAGTATAATTTGTCTTTCCTCGTAAATGTAATGCACTTGGAATCGATTAAACGACACGACTCTATCGTGAGGAGAAATGGCCCGTGCTTCAGCGCTAATCATTAAATATTTCAGAGGTTGAACCCAAACAGGTTCTGTGTTACTCATTCATTTATAAACCTTATTGGCTGCTAGAAACAACCCCCTCCGGATAATGTTCTTCCTCAATGAACCGAATGGCCTTATCATGTTGTCTAATTTCATGTTAATGACTGGTATTAGGCCATGCTTTCCTTCCAACACCCTGTTCTTGAAGCATTCAGATAATATATGTGCCTTCAGCTCATTACAGAGAACCTAACGTGTGCTATATGAATATAAAAGGCTTATTTGTCGGACAGTGATGAATCTAAACTAGATTTAATAGAGCTTTTAAAAGATGCTGCATGGGGAATTCATAACTCACAGGTGTGTGTGTTTGTGTGTGTTGTTTCTGTATGGCTGAGAGTGAATTGAATCTCTCAGATAAAGTGGATGGGTTGACTAGACCTTAAACGGACCTGTATTGAGCTCTTTCTCAGGCTGTGATTGTGCATGTGTGTCCGTTTTCACAGGTGGGAAATAGCCTTTGTCCTTCAGATGTGATTTGGTGAAATAAGCCAGGTTTTGTCTCTGATTGGGTTTTGTCCTTGGGTGTCACTGAGATGTGTGAGAAACTGGAGCGCTATTGCAGTCGACTAAAGTGTGTTGATACATTTCGGAGGCCGTTTGGAAGTGCCGCTGTACAAACATCAGTAGGACTCACACTCTTTCTTAACTCATTCATTCATTTTCTTTTCGGCTTTGTCCCATTTTAATAATCCGGGCTCGCCACAGCGGAATGAACCGCCAACTTATCCAGCACGTTTTTACACAGCGGATGCCCTTCCAGCCACAACCCATCTCTGGGAAACAGCCCCACTTACTCATTCACACTCATACACTACGGACAATTTAGCCTACCCAATTCACCTGTACTGCATGTCTTTGGACTGTGGGGGAAACCGGAGCACCCGGAGGAAACCCACGCGAAAGCAGGGAGAACATGCAAACTCCACACAGAAACGCCAACTGACCCAGCTGAGGCTCGAACCAGCGACTTTCTTGCTGTGAGGCGGCAGCGCTACGGTACCTACTGCGCTACTGCGTCGCCTGTCTAGACCTTAATGTAAGTCCTTATTCTGTTGAACACTAAGGAAGAGTTTTTGATAAAATAGCTGAAAACCTGTAACCATTGACTTCCATAGTAGGACAAACATATACTATGGAAGTGAATGGTTACAGGTTTCTGACATTTTTCTAAGTATCTTCTTTTGTGTTTAACAAAAGAAAGAAACTCATAATGGTTTGAAACAAGTAAAGGGTTAGTAAATATGACACAATTTTCTTTATTGGGTGAACTATCCATTTATTATGCTTATGTTTCCTCAAAGAATATTGTAAAACAATATAAATGCACTAGCAAATTGCTGACTCGACTGTTTATATGTGCTATATTATTCATAATAATTATGAAAGCCTGCTTTTTTATTAAAATAGGTTAAATTAGCATAAAAACATTTGTTATATATATTTTTTGCAGCGTATAGCTTAATAAACACATTCTGGAATATTGTCAAAGCAGCTGATTAAAAATATATATACAGTTGAAGTCAGAATTATTAGCCCCCTTGTTTATTTTTTTCCCCCAATTTCTGTTTAAAGGAGAGAAGATTTTTTTGTCAACCTATTTCTAATCATTATAGTTTTAATAACTCATTTCTAATAACTGATTTATTTTATCTTTGTCATGATGACAGTAAATAGTATTTTACTAGATATTTTTCAAGACACTTCTATACAGCTTAAAGTGACATTTAAAGGCTTAACTAGGTTATTTAAGTGAACTAGGCAGGTTAGGGTAATTAGGCAAATTATTGTATAATGATTGTTTGTTCTGTAGACTATAGAAAAAAATATAGCTTAAAAGGGCTAATAATTTTGACCTTAAAATGTTTATTAAAAAATAATAACTGCTTTTATTCTAGCCGAAATAAAACAATTAAGACTTTCTGTTGAAGAAAAATTATTGTCAGACATACTGTGAAAATTTCCTTGCTCTGTTAAACATCATTTGGGAAATATT
This sequence comes from Danio kyathit, assembly GCA_903798195.1. NCBI lineage: Eukaryota > Metazoa > Chordata > Actinopteri > Cypriniformes > Danionidae > Danio > Danio kyathit. The sequence goes on from LR812533.1 coordinate 48,447,247, forward strand.
TTTTAAAAGAAAAATAAATTAAAAGGGGGGCTAATAATTCTGACAGTTTGTTCTTCTCATTAAAGGGATAGTTCACCCTAAACTGAACACAAAAAAATATATATTTTGTAAAATTCTGGTACTGCCACCCTCTAACTTTCCACTAACTATTTTATAATAGTTTATACACTACCTGACAAAAGTCTTATCGTCAATCCCAGTTGTAAAAGCAACGAATAATAACTTGATAATTTGGAACAGTGGCAGAAGGAAGATTTTTTTTTCCATGAATCATGATTAAACTGCATCCCAATCATCACAAATACTGCAGAAGACCTGTTGAAACCCGTATGGACCCAATTTCTCAGAGAAATCAGTCAAGTTTGGCGAAGGAAAAATCATGGTTTGGGGCTACATTCAGTAGCATGCGAGAGATTTTATGTTCAAAATCATGAACATTATTGAGCATGTCTAGGGTAAGATGGAGGAGGCATTGAAGATGAATGCAAAGAATCTTGATGAACTCTGGGAGTGCTGCAAGAACACTTTCTTTGCCATTCCAGATAACTTTATTAATAAGTTATTTGAGTCACTGCAGAGATGTATGGATACAGGCGTCCAAGCTCATGGGAGTCATACACAATATTAATTCTTTTTCCACTGCACCATGACTTTATATTCTATACTGTACATCTTTTTTGTTAAGTGACAAGACTTTAGTCAAAGCAAAGTCAGACCTTACTGTCCTAAATAAATCATTGAAAATCAAAGCATAATCATATTTTATTTTAGTAAAATAAGCGTATCCGCTGCAAAAAAATTGTGCTGGATAAGTTGGCGGTTCATTCCGCGGTGGCGACCCCAGATTAATAAAGGGATTAAGCCGAAATAAAATGAATGATAAAATAAGCGTAATCTAGAGGCCTTTGCCTTTCATATAAACCACTTCTGATACCAAATGATCAACTAGAAGCCAAGTTAGTATTTGTTGTTCCTAAAACTTGGTTAAGCGACAAGACTTTTGTCAGGTAGTGTATTAATCTATTTCCCACCCACTATTATATTTTCCTAGTATCGAAACCAGAAACCAGCATTCTTCAAAATATCTCATTTTGTGTTCTACAAAAGAAAAAAAAAAACTCGTTTGTAAGTAAATGATGAAGCAATTATCTTTTTTGGTGAGTCATCTCTTTAAATTTTAAGAAACAAATAATCAATTTTTTTTCTTATGAGCTTAAATATGCACATTGAAAAGTTCTACGAAAAATGCCCATACCTAGAACCTTAGCTTTAGCACATTTACTCCCTCAGTTTTTATTCTTGACTAGGGAAATACAGTGTCTGGAGCTGTCAGCACCCCGCTGGATCCAGATATCTGGGTTCAAAACCGCATTTGGCTTGTATAAAAACCTCATCCTGACATGAAAAAGAGAATTATACAGTCTGTGGAGTTTTCCAGGACGGTGTGTGCAGATTTACTAGTTGAACTTGTACAGCGAGACTCGACCCTTTCATTAAACCTCCTGCAAAAAGACAGATGAGAAAGGGAAGGTTGATTTTAAATGTCATTGTAGTATTTTCAACATGCCTCAAGCCAGCCAATCATCAGCTGCGGAGCAATGGCCAATCAGCATGCGAGTATCTCAAATCAAATCACTTTTTTTTTATTGTCACATCATCAGCAGCACGTGTGATGATCTGAATCTGCTGATGAATTCAGTCAATCATCAGCCATGAATCTGCTAAACATAGTCCAATCATCAGCTGCTGATATATTAACATTTTAAGACTGTCTAGTTTTGACCAAAGCTAATAGGTGACAAGCGATAATCATTAGCCAAAAAGGTGCCAACACTAGTACGTGAGGAAGGAGATCAGAGGCTGCTTTGTTTTAATGGAAGTCAGTTAAGAAGAGGTGTCACTATACAGAAAATATACATCTTTTGTGAGGAAATAACTTGCCGTTTAATCAGTTGAAAGCCTGTTCGCTAATCTTCAACAAGTTTTACACTAAACATTAGGTCATGGTGAATCAAATGTACATTTTACTCTAATAAAAATAAGTGTTTTAAAAGGCAGGGTAGGGAATGTCAACTGTTAACCCTGACCAATGACGTTAATGTCGTTACGTGATTGGCTGATGTGCTTCGTTGAATGCATTTATTATTATTATTATTATTATTATTATTATTATTACACTGTAAAAAAATATGATGACAAAAAGTCAATTCAACAAATGTTTATGTTGCTTTAGCTTATTTTAATAAGTTAATCAGGTTTAAACTATTTTTAACAAGTTTAACTTCATATTTTTAGTCAGTTTGATTGACATAAGTTGAGATGACTGTAAAAGTTAATTTGATTCAACTAAAAAATTTCACAGTGTACTAACTGTTACATTTTTTTCAATAGTGAGTAATACACAGATTTCCATCTCCATGTGTTTTTTTTTTTTTGTAAACTCAGTAGGCATTAAGAAAAAATAAAAAGAAACACTTATTGTTAATAAAATAATTTCAAGTGATCGTTTGGTCACATTGTCCAAAAGAAATTCTTTAATTTTCAAACTACTTTAATTGAGTCTTTTAAAATCTTATGACTGCTGGCCAGCCATTAGCTATTGTTTTGTTGACTGATAATTAGTGTTTTAAGTCTAAAATCCAAATGAGTCAGATTTCAAAGTGAGTTTTTAAAACTCAAAATCAGAGCTGTTGGGGTGGCGCAGTAGGTAGTGCTGTCGCCTTACAGCAAGAAGGTCGCTGGTTCGAGCCTCGGTTGGGTCAGTTGGCGTTCTGTGTGGAGTTTGCATGTTCTCCCTGCGGTACATGTGAATTGGGTAAGCTAAAAATTGTCCGTAGTGTATGAGTGTGAATAAGTGTTTATGGATGTTTCCCAGAGATGGGTTGCAGCTGGAAGGGCATCCGCTGCGTAAAACATATGCTGGAGGCGACCCTAGATTAATAAAGGAACTAAGCCGAAAAGAAAATGATTGAATGAATCAGAGCTGTTGTTCATCCAAGAATGATTCAAATTCAAATGATTCGTTTCAAGTTTGACTCGATTCATTTGTGAAAGTTTTAGTGCTCAACACTCAAAAAATAAGTTTTGCTGCTTGTTTAAATGACTTTGCGCTGAAACAACACAGTTTTTATGCTTTTATCAGGACATCTTTATTGTTTTAAGTCCAATCCACTTAAATTTGTTAAGTTAACTTAAGCGATTTGGGTTGGGACAACATGAATGAATTGTGTGGAACCCAGCATTTTTTACAGTGAATCATCTGGCATGAATCTACCAACCGTTAGCTTCATATTTGTTGACTATTTTTCTTGGACGTTGTTTCATTTTGATGAATCATTTCTTTTTATTTTTGATGATTTGATGATTTTTTTAAATTCAATTAACACATTAAGAAAAAGATCAACAACAAATAATTTCTTATTTTGTCATTCTACATTAAAACAAAATATCTTTGCTGCTTGTTCAAACTGCGTATTCAAAATGAGCTGAATCAACACAATTCTTGAGTTTTTTGGGGCACCAAACTTAATGTTTTAAACATTTAATCCGCTTAAATTTGTAAAAACAATGAAGTTATCTTAATTTGTGTTGGGACAACATGAAGGAATTATGTGGAACAATTGTTTTTATTTTTTTTTTTTTTACAGTGTAAAGCAATTTTCTAAACTAAATAATATCATTTAGATTCTTTCAAAAAAACTACTGGCAAATTATTCCAATGATTCGTTTAAAATAGTTGTTTTAACTCATTTTCGACTAATACAAAATTTAAACAGTTAATTTCATTCATTAATTCATTCATTTTCCTTTGACTTAGTCTCTTTATTTATCAGCGGATCAGTCTCTTTATTCATCCTCACTCATTCACACACTACAGCACTGATCATCAACTAGCGGCCCGCGGGCCAAATTTGACCCGCTGAGCCGTTCAATCCGGCCCGCAACTGGATTCCAAAATGGTGAGGATCAAAAAGAAAACAGTGGTCCACACTATTAAAGCAACTAAAAATAACAACAACTGAGTCTCTAGTCAGAATAACCACCATTTATGACTATATTTAGGCTACACTTCGAAATAAGGAAAGACTCAGACCATGGGGCGTTAAGCATTTATTGTTTCAAACAGATTTTAGTGAAAGTGAAGACCGGGTGGGGTGTAGGCGGAGTGCGCGCGACGTGTGTGTGATGAAGAGCAAAGAGGGATACGGTGTAGAGGGGTGCGCGATGTATCTGAGGAGCGGGAGGGGGGGGTGCGTGATTTCTGGGAGATTATCATTTGTTTGCGGGCATCCGGGAGTCTCTATGCATTTGCGGTAGACTCACAGAACTTCCGGGAGACTTGAGATGTCTGCCTCAGGACTAAAAAAAGGAGGAAAATCAATCTGGCACAACTTAAAATAGCATGGTAAATAAATAACCTGGTACCGGAACAAAACAGGTCACAAATAATGTTCGCACATCAAATGAAACGTTAAGTGGGCTTGAATTCAAATCACAATGCTGAAACGGGCTACTCACAGTGCTTAATCAATGGCTAAAGTTACATTTCCCCTTGTTGCCTAATTGAGTTGAGGCAAAATATCTATCACTCCTAGTGGTTGACTGTGGTATAGGTGATGGGAGCCTGAATCAAACGCCTTCAGTTTTGTAATGAAATTAAAAAAAAGTATAAACATTAAACATAGTGTTAAGCAAAAATGAGATTTTTATTTGATTTTCTTCTTGGGGGTCCGGCCCCCAAAGAAACTGTCTAGTAAAACTCTGGCCCTCTGACAAATATAGTTGATGACCCCTGCACTACAGGCAGTTTAGTTTATTCAATTCACCTATAGCGCATGTCTTTGAACTATGGGGGAATCCGGAGCATACCTGTCAACATTGGGATGTAAAAATAAGGGATACTTACCCCAACCCCCCCCCCCCCCCCCCCCCCCCCCAAAAAAAAAAAAAAAAAAACCCAAAAAAAAAATATGTTCATCTGGAGCTGTTTCATTGTAAATAAACTTCTGAAACGATCAGAAATACGTTTTTTTTTTATTATTATTTACAAAGGATATAATGATAAATATACATTAGAAAAAGTTGCAAATAAATTAGCAAACAGTTCAGCTCATTAAAACTAATAGCTATTATAAAGAAATAGAATCAAGTTATCAAATCTCATTTTTTCTTCACTGTATAATTGATTAAAGAGCAGCGGATGAATCTCTCATTTAGATTGTTTTTGGTTTGATTACATTAAATAACAGAGCTGTCACTTTAAAACTGCACAGATCTATAATGAAAGCATTTGATTGTTTTCCTAACTGTTTATGCTCATTTAGGACAAAATTTGTTGTGTTTAAAGGAAAACCCAACAAGATCGACATGTCTAGATGTTGTTATTATTATTATTATTATTAATTAATTCATTTATTTTCTTTTCGGCTTACTCCCTTTATTAATCTGGGGTCGCCACAGCGGAATGAACCGCTATTACTGTTATTATTATCATTATGATGATGATGTGTATATGTCTGTTCAAACACGCACCCAAAACCCAGTGTCCACTTGAGCTCAGCATCAAATCACGTACATACAGAATCCGCTTGGGAAACAGCGTCTATTGTCTCTATGGAGAGCATCAGCTGACAGTCATGCATCTTTATATGAACTGACAGTTTTGAGGATTGCATAGGGGCAATTGCGCCTGTAATGAAAAGAAAATGAATCGCGCCGTTTTTATGTTTATTTTAAAGTGTTTCCATCAGGTTTATATGCCTAAATAAAATGAAACCACAGAACTGGTTCACATTTAAGAGCAAGGGCGGCCCCTGGTGGTTCGGCGGTATGGGTTGCATATAGGGAGGATCACCTCTTCTCAGAAAGAGAAAAAATACGGGAGAAATACAGGAAAATACCTTTATGGGATGACAGCGGGATAGAACTGTAAAATACGGGAGAATCCCGGGAAAAACGGGAGGGTTGACAGGTATGATCCGGAGCACTCTGAGGAAACCTACGGCTACATGGGGAGAACATGTAAACTCCATATAGAAATGCCAACTGTCCCAGCCGGGACTCAAACCAGCAACCTTTGTGCTGTGAGGTGACAGTGCTAACTACTGAGCCATCGTGCCGCCCAGTTAATTTCAACGAATGTTACAGATCAAACAAACAATGATTTGATGTGTTTGACAGTCAAATTCATCTCAGCTCTGTTCACTTCAGAACTGCTTCGTGCAATCTGCGGGAACGATTTGACGCTTCACGTTTATAAACCGGTCTAGCAGCCAATCGTTATCCACCAAACCACTGACACAAAAGCCGAACGCAGACTTGCAGTAATTACAACCAGCAAGAAGAGAAAATACAGTTATTGACGTTTCTGATTAGACGGAGGAACTTTAACTCGGCCTCCTCACATCTGAAGAAAGAAATTATTGTAAGTAATCCCGCGGCCGAAGACCAAATGAATCCAGTGTGCCTGTGCATAATGTATTTAATTATTTTTTCCTCTCGAGAGAGAATGCGAGACGAGTCAATCAGTGTCGTACCAACCACATTCATCTGACTGCTGCTGTGTGTGTGGATGTGTGTGTGGATGTATTGTAATGTCTGAAGTGTGTGTGTGTGTGGAGGTTAACAGGGTGTGTGCTGTAGAGGGTCGAGTTACATAGGCGACCTGCTTATAGTAAGTGATTTACCAGTCCTGCTCTGGACAGACAATGTGTGTGTGTGTGACATTTAGAGATGTCTTTTCAAACGGTGCTCACTTTTGAGTGTGCTTCCCTTCACTGATAACCCTTGAACCTGCAGACAAAGAGAGAGAGAGACTGAATGAGTTCATGTGGAGACAGAGAAATAACAGAAAGTTGAAGAGTAAGGGAAAACCGTCTCGCTCTTTCATGGGGCGTTCATACATAAATCATAGTTTTTTAGCATTTCTGATGACGTGAATAATGAGGGTGTGTTTAAAAACACAACAGAGTTTAAATTGATGCAAATGAGGTCCCCTGTTTGGTGTTTTGTGCGTCTGACAGTATACATATGGAAATTGATGTATTGCTAATTGTCTCCGTCATTATGATACACTGCAGTTTATGTTCTGTACTCTACATGGGAGTTTTTATCATTAGATATGGAATGATATGAATGCTTTATTATGATGTCTTGAATGAGATAAATGCAATTAATAAGCTGCCATGGGTACAGTCGGCTGCTTAATGCGAAAAATGTTCATTAAAATGCCATGTAATGTCGTTTTACCAGAAATATAGCATGAATGCTGAAATTAAAATCTCATTTATTTTCTTCATGGAGAAATTGATAGATTTTGTTTTTCGTGATGATTCTTTGAGGTTTTTATGTAAACATCTCTACTTTTGTAGTGTTTTTGTCATATATATGATGTTCTAAACCAGGCTTCACCAATCTCGTTCCTGGAGGTCCGGTGCCCTGCAGGGTTTAGTTCCAACTTGGCTCAACACACCTGCCTGGGTGTTTCAAGTATACCTAGTAAGACCTTGATTAGCTTTTCAGGTGTGTTTGATTAGGGTTGGAGGTAAAACCTACAGGACACCGGACCTCCAGGAACAAGTTTGGTGATCCCTGTTCTAAACGATATGTCTTGTTCAATTTTCTGGCAAAAACTCTATTGCATAAACTTAAGTGTAATTTTAGTGTTATATTTTTATTTGTACAGGATAGTGTTTAGTAGTGTTTGCTTTCATTTCATTTTTTATGTTTTCCGTAATTGATTATTTGTTACTTTTTTCATTTATTTCTTTTCATCTATCTTTTTAGTTCTTTTTATCTTACTCCTTTTTTTAGTTCTCTCTTGCTTTTTAGTTCTTTCTTTCTTTCTTTCTTTCTTTCTTTCTTTCTTTCTTTCTTATTGGTTAACTCTTTCTTTTTAGTTATCTCTTACTTTTAGTTCTTTTTATCTTTTTAGTTCTTTTTCTTTTTAGTTCTCTCTTACTTTTTAGTTCTTTTTAGTTCTTTCTTTCTTTCTTTCTTTCTTTCTTTTTAGTTATCTTACTTTTAGTTATTTTTATCTTTTTTAGTTCTTTCTTTTTAGTTCTTTTTTCTTTTTATTTCACTCTTACTTTTAAGTTCTTTCTTTTTAGTTCTTTCTTTCTTTCTTTCTTTTTAGTTATCTCTTTCTTTAGTTCTTTCTTTCTTTTTATCTTTTTAGTTCTTTCTTTTTAGTTCTTTCTTTAGTTCTCTCTTTCGTTTAGTTCTCTCTTTCTTTTTAGTTCTTTCTTCTTAGTTCCCTCTTTCTTTTTAGTTCTTTCTTTCTTTTTAGTTCTATCTTTTTAGTTCTTTATTTCTTTTCAGTTCTTGCTTTCATTTTATTTTTTTCATATTTTTTAGTTCTTTCTTATTAGTTTATTTTTAGTTCTTTCTTTTTTTAGTTCTTTTTTCTTTTTTTTGTTCTCTTTTTAGTTCTCTCTCTCTTTTTAGTTCTTTCTTTCTTTATATCTTTTTTGGTTCTTTTTAGTTCTTTCTTTCTTTTTAGTTCTCGCTTTCATTTTACTTTTTCTTCATTTTTTAATTCTTTCTTTTTAGTTCTCTTTAAGTTTTAGTTATCTCTTTCTTTTTAGTTCTTTCTTTTTAGTTCTCTCTTTCTTTTAATCATCCTTTTAGTATTTTCTTTTTAGTTCTTTCTTTTTAGTTCTTTCTTTTAATCATTCTTTTAGTGTTTTCTTTTTAGTTCTTTCTTTTCTTTCTTTTTTCATATTTCTAGTTCTTTCTTTTTAGTTTGTTCTTTCTTTCTTTTTAGTTTGTTCTTTCTTTCTTTTTAGTTAATTCTCTCTTTCTTCTTAGTTCTCTCTTTCTTTTTAGTTCTTTCCTTCATTCCTTCATTTATTACTTTAGTGCTTCTTGTAGTTAGTTGTCAATGGGACATTTAAAACTTTCTTTTTTCCATCTAAAACTTATACTTTTGTTTTATTTCCAGCTTCAATTTAAATTCATTAGTCAGTAAGTCAGTAAACGTCTTGCTGATGTATTATGCACTGTTTTAATCACATATTCTGCATGCTTGTCCATTAATGAAATCTACATTTTATATATATATATATTCCTCAAACCCCAGTATAGAAAACGACTGTAAAAACACTTAAACATTGCGCATGTAATCAGAGTTTTAAGAGCTCAGCCAGTTGTTCAGTCCAACAATACAGGCACTCTTTGACCTTCACTCTCCATTCGCCTCTGTTTCTCTTCTTCCTTACCTAATGCTAGATTTATACATGAAAAGCTCAATACCAGCTGGACTGTCGTTCTCTTAACACACAAACACACACGCATTGGCTTTAATGGATATAGCAGACTGTTGACTATAATAAGCTGAATGATTGAGATATTTTACTTTAGCCTCAGGTTATTTGGGTGTTCATAGCAGACGTGACATAGATAGACCTCTAGCGTGCTTGTGTGTGTCATTTGTTTTTTCAATGTAATAGATACTCTTTCTACAAGTCACTACCGCAGCAGCCTTTCCATTATGTGTAATGAACTTACCAGATTTCCTCACTGCGCGTCTCTGTGTGTGTGTGTCTGTGTTTGAGCTATTTGCGATCACACGTATGGAAACTCTCCAGATTGTGTGTGTGTGTATGTGCATGTCTCGAGTTACGGGATGTCAGAAGGCTTCATAAATGTAGAGTTTCCTCTTAATGATGTATGATTTGAAAATGTTATTGCTGTTTAATCAGGACGGTCTGGAGCTGTAATACATCACATGCATATCACTGCTGTGACGTTTGTGTGTGGGTTTAGGTTTAGTTTGAGGATCAGAAGTGAAGTAAATCTGCCTAAAACTCCCCTCGGAGACATTTTGGTACGTCTTTATTTGGGGGAAATGATTAGACGATCATTTAAAGTTTTCTTTTTTGGGGGGGTTTGGAAGTCGCAGTTGATTTAGTTTAGTTAGCTTTATATTATTATATTTATATTCCATTTGTTCATCCATCTGTCTATCATTCTATTGGTTTATCATTCTATCTGTCTATTGATCTAATGTTCTATCCGTCTATCATTCTATTCATCTATCATTCTGTTCATCTATCATTCTATCTGTCTATCATCCTATTGGTCTATCTGTCTATTGGTCTAGCCGTCCATCATTCTATCCGTCTATCATTCTATCTGTCTATTAGTCTAACATTCTGTCTATTTTTCTATCACTATCTTTCTATCTGTCTATCATTCTATCTATCATTCTATTGGTTTATCATTCTATCTGTCTATTGATCTAATGTTCTATCGTTCTATCCGTCTATAATTCTATCCGTCTAACATTCTATTGTTCTATCTGTCTATTGGTCTATCGTTCTATCCGTCTATTGTTCTATCCGTTTATCATTCTATGCGTCTATCGTTCTATGCGAGTACCGTTCTATTCGTCTATCGTTCTATAGTCTAGCGTTCTATAGTCTATCTTTCTATCCGTCTATGGTTCTATGCGTCTATCGTTCTATCCGTCTATCGTTCTCTCCGTCTATCGTTCTAGCCATCTATCGTTCTATAGTCTAGTGTTCTATAGTCTATCGTTCTATCCGTCTATTTTTCTATAGTCTATCATACTATGCGTCTATCGTTCTATCTGTCTATCATTCTATCCGTCTATCATTCTATCCGTCTATCGTTCTCTCCGTCTATCGTTCTATGCGTCTATCGTTCTGTGTGAGTATCGTTCTATGCGTCTAGGGTTCTAGAGTCTATCATTCTATGCTTCTATCGTTCTATGCGTCTTTCATTCTGTCCGTCTGTCATTCTCTCCGTCTATCGTTCTATGCGTCTATCATTCTCTCCGTCTATCGTTCTATGTGAGTATCGTTCTATGCATCTATCGTTCTATTGTCTATCATTCTCTCCGTCTATCGTTCTATGCATCTATCATTCTCTCCGTCTATCGTTCTATGTAAGTATCGTTCTATGCGTCTAGCGTTCTATAGTCTATCATTCTATGCGTCTATCGTTCTATAGTCTATCATTCTATGCTTCTATCGTTCTATGCGTCTATGATTCTCTCCGTCTATCGTTTTATTTGAGTATCGTTCTATCCGTCTATCGTTCTATAGTCTATCATTCTATGCTTCTATCGTTCTATGCTTCTATCGTTCTCTCAGTCTATCGTTCTGTGTCTATCGTTCTATGCGTCTATCGTTCTATGCGTCTATCGTTCTATGTGAGTATCGTTCTATGCGTCTATCGTTCTAAAGTCTATCATTCTATGCTTCTATCGCTCTATGCGTCTATCGTTCTCTCAGTCTATCATTCTATGCGTCTATCGTTCTATGCATCTATCGTTCTATGCGTCTATCGTTCTATGCATCTATCGTTCTATGCATCTATCGTTTTATGCGTTTATCGTTCTATGCGTCTATCGTTCTATGCGTCTATCGTTCTATGCGTCTATCGTTCTATGCGTCTATCGTTCTATGCGTCCATCGTTTTATGCGTCTATCGTTCTATGCGTCTATCGTTCTATGCATCTATCGTTCTGTGCGTCTATCAGTCTATGCGTCTATCGTTCTATGCGTCTATCGTTCTATGCGTCTATCGTTCTGTGCGTCTATCAGTCTATGCGTCTATCGTTCTATGCGTCTATCGTTCTATGCGTCTATCGTTCTATGCATCTATCGTTCTATGCTTCTATCGTTCTATGCGTCTATCGTTCTATGCATCTATCGTTTTATGCGTTTATCGTTCTATGCGTCTATCGTTCTATGCGTCTATCGTTCTATGCGTCTATCGTTCTATGCGTCTATCGTTCTATGCGTCCATCGTTTTATGCGTCTATCGTTCTATGCGTCTATCGTTCTATGCATCTATCGTTCTGTGCGTCTATCAGTCTATGCGTCTATCGTTCTATGCGTCTATCGTTCTATGCGTCTATCGTTCTGTGCGTCTATCGTTCTTTGCGTCTATCGTTCTATGCGTCTATAGTTCTATGCGTCTATCGTTCTTTGCATTTATCATTCTATGCGCGTATTGTTCTATCCGTCTATCGTTCTGTAGTCTATCGTTCTATGCGTCTATCGTTTTATCCGTCTATCGTTCTATCCGTCTATCATTCTATGCGTCTATCATTCTATGCGTCTATTGTTTTACGCATTGATCGTTCTATACGAGTATTGTTCTATCCATCTATCGTTCTATAGTCTATCGTTCTATGCGTTTATCGTTCTATGCGCTATCGTTTTATGCATTTATCGTTCTATGCGAGTATTGTTCTATCAATCTATCGTTCTATCTGTCTATCGTTCTATCCGTCTATCGCTCTATCCGTCTTTCGTTCTATGCATTTATCGTTCTATGCGAGTATCGTTCTATCCATCTATCGTTCTAGTCTATCGTTCTATCCGTCTATCGTTCTATGCGTCTATCATTCTATCCGTCTATCGTTCTATGCGTCTATCGTTCTATCCGTCTATCGTTCTTTCCATCTATCATTCTATCCGTCTATCGCTCTATCCGTCTCTCGTTCTATGCGAGTATCGTTCTATCCATCTATCTTTCTATCTGTCTATCAATCTATCCGTTCTAACATTCTATGCGTCTCGTTCTGTCCATCTATCCGTCTATTGTTCCATCTGTCTATCGTTCTATCCATCTATCATTCTATTCGTCTATCTTTCTATGCGTCTATCGTTCTATACATCTATCATTCTGTTGTTCTATTTGTTTACTGTTGTAGCCATCTATTATACTATCCATCTATCATTCTGTCTCTCTATCATTATATTGCTCTATCTATCTAACAATCTAATGTTCTATCTGTCTATCTTTCTAACGTTCTATCTGTTTGTCATTTTATCTGTCTGTCATTCTGTTGGTCTAATGTTCTATCGTTCTGTCAGTCTGTCTATTGGTCTTTCATTGTATCATTATATCTATATAAGAAAGAAAGATAGAAAGAAAGAAAGTAATGATCAATGCAGTATTAAAATGAAATTAAATACAAAAGGAATGGTATATGATATATAGGAGTATAGCAGGAATGTAATGATATACAACAACAGAACTCCTAGTTGGATTTACTCAAGCCTCTGATGTTTTTATGTGTTACGTGACAATCTTCTCATATATCGCTATCGCAGAAACTGAAACAAAGGCCGTCCTGCTGTTTTCTGACTCAGAATCTGCAGATGCCCACGTCTGTTTCTAACGGCTCCTCATTATGAACACACAGAAGCTGGCCGTCCCAGTGCGTCATGGGAAATCTCAGCCCCCAGCGGATCCAATTCCACCTCCTTTTCCCCGCTTTCTTTCTTTCTTTAGTTCAATCTCTACTTCTGCCTGCTATCTGATCCTCCCTTTGTTACCGCTGCTGCGAGCAACTGAAATTTCACACGCTTGTCAAATCACACTCATGCACTTCACACACACAAATGCTTCATAACGCATGGTGAATAGACATGACTAAACACGTTTATACACTCCGGTTTCATATTTAACTGGGATGTAACACAAAAATAACTGAAAGTAAATCAAACGCAACAAATCAAAAAGAAAAGTTTAAGTGCTCGTTCAGTAGTTCCAATGAGTAACAGAATAAAAATGACTGACAATGATTGACGGAGAGATTAATGAACGACAGAATGATTAACAGTGACAGATAAATTGAAAGGTAAACCTAGATATTAGGGGTGTAACGATACACCAAAGGCACGGTTCGGTTCGGTTCACGGTTTTGAAGCCACGGTTCGGTTCGGTTTCTGTTTGCTGTGGGGTTAGGGTTGATGTCATCTTAACAGTAATGCTAAGGAACAATAGATTCACTTAATAACAAGAACAACTAAACTTTTTCTTTATTAATTTTGCCAACACATTTTAGTACAGTCAGGATACCAGAGTAAACAAAAAAAATGAAATAAATACCTCCAATATAGACTAGTCAGAAAAAACAATTCTCTTTAGTGCAGCCATCTTAAGAAAGTAAACTTAAATTAAATAAATAACTGCAGTGTTGACTATAGTGAAAGATAAACAGGCTTGTCCTTTCTAAGGACATTTGGAATATTCAATTAAGTTTTAAGATCTTCTTTAAAAACACCATAATGTCCACATTCTCAGGTGAGGGGCTTGATTTCTGTGCAGACACAGACAAAGTGATGCTCATTTTAGTTATCATTTAGATAGGTTTCCGTTTAAATTAATGAAAAAATAATATACATATAATGTGCTTGTAAAGTGTTTTTTACATGACCTATTCACCAGTAAAATACATTGCAGTTTTGTCTGAAACTAATGTTAGGGTTGTAGCCGTATATTAGTTGTATTTTTGCCTCTCTCTCTCTCTCTCTCTCTCTCTCTCTCGCTCTCCATGCCTGTCATTTCTGTATGTCCGCCTTCATGACAGCTGATTGGTCAGGAGACCGATCTGTCATTACTGGGCGACTTGGCGCGGGAATATAAAAATGACGTCAGGAAAAGCGGAGGAGAGCGCATCTTCCTTTGACCTCGTTTTTCGTGTATTTTGCTAACATGATTATGAATTTCGTTGTTTTTGCTTAACTTTCGTTTGGGCAAAATTATTTTGCATTAGTTTTGCCCACTTTGAGAAATTTTGTGATTTTTGTACACTTTTATTTCGATTGATTTGTTTGTTGCTTTTTTGTTCAGCTCTTTCTCGTCATATTGAGCTATACCTCCTCAAGTTCACTCTTTTCTCGGAGTAAGGTGGATAGGGAAGATGTCTTACGACTTCCATTTTGCAAACACGTAGAAAATGTATTGTTAAAGACATCAGGTAAGAGGTGAACGTCATCTTTGTATTTATTTTATTCTACAGGTCAGTATAGGGAAGAATAAGGCGCACGGCGCTGAAAACCTTTTTTTTTTCATTTTTTTTCATCAGTTTCTAGCGAGGTAAGGGGTTAAATCCCTTTTGTTGGCAGTTCTGTTGTCAGTGTCTTTTGCGTACACCCTCACATTGTGAAATTTACCACATTTTTTAAATGTTATTCCTTATTAAGTTTCGTGAAACAGTTAGTTACGACAGATAGTGTGCGCTTTGTCTACGACACGAATTCCATTCCTGTACTCCACTGGAAAACCAAAATGTTCCCAAACAGGAGACTTAAATGTATTTGGGGGATCTGCAATCTCAATATATGCGAAGCAGCCGTCCTGCATATACAGTAGTAATGGAGTGTGATCGCTCACTCAAGTCACATGACATGACATGCACTTGGAAAATACTATTCTAAATTCTAAAACATTAGAATATAATATTTAGAACAAAAGCTCATCATTGCTAATACAATTTAATCAAATGTGAAAAAATAAAGATGTTTTGGTTCAATTAGAGACAAATGACGTCAACCTTAACAGTGGGCAGCAGGGGGCGTGACAGTATCGTGGTCCGCCACGAGAGTTTCGCGATACGTATCGTGGTTGGTGTATCGCGATATTTCGGTTCGGTTTGTAGTATCGTTACACCCCTACTAGATAGGCATAAATAGTTAGAGGCATAAATTTTAAAGTGATGTATATATTGACAGGGTGAATAACAGAATGAGACATTCAGACCAATAGAATGATAGAAAAATAGATAGATTGAATGATAGAATGATAGACAGATGCAATGAGAGAATGATAGACAAATAGACAGATAGAACATTAGAGTGATAGACAGATAGAATGATATAATGATAGTTAGAATGATAGACGGATAAAATGTTAGAACGATAGAAAGAGTGATAGAATGATAGATAATTAGAATGACAGAACTGTATGTGCGCCCATAGGCATTCTGGTCTAAAAAAAGGAGGTGTGTTGAGGCGCATTGCTGGCGCATTGCTATTTTGAGAAACTAGAATAGACTGTTTAATAGACCAGCTAAGAGGAGGTCCAGCGCAGAGCACGTTAGTTGTGCGTCTTGCTTAAACATTGCTTAATACACACAGGATGTAGAGCAATACTCAAATAACTTTACAAATGAAAAAGAAAAATTATTTTCTACATAAATATAAAAACCACTGCCTTCATGCCTTCTTCATCTCCGTGGGCTTTTTCAGTTTATTCATGACAAATTGCTTTTGTATATTGTTATTATTATTAGCAGTATTATTTATTATATGCATATTTATATTTGTTTTATTAAAAACACGCTTAGATTTGCTCACCTGTCAGCTTTTATACCATATGGGGCATAGCATGTGTGTTTGGATATAACATAGTTTTTTAAGCACACTTCGTTATTATTGTTCATTTATTTGTTTGCTGGAAATTACAACTGAATTTAGAAATAGTTCTGAAACAAATCTTTGTGGTTAACAAACAAAATTAATTATGTAGGCTAATGGATGTCTGTGCTTACAACACATTTCCTTATCCACGAGAGTGAAAGTAAAGAATGAGGAGGCTCATTCTCTCATTCTCGCGCTGTAGATGCTCTGTTTAACTGTTTTCTCGCTAGTGAAGCATTCGGTAATTCCTCTTACAATGTCCGCCATATAAATAGCAAATGCGCTATGGCACGACGCAACTGACTCTTAAAGGGGATTGAGAGATGAGACTCTGATTGGTTTATTCTCAAAACACACCTATAACTCATTAAGAGAATAAGCTCAACCCTGTTAGACCATGCACCGCGGCGCAAAGCAGAATTTTCCGTCCTTAAAATAGCAAAAGTGTATTCTGACACGCGTGGATGACTTTGCACCTAGATCGTTAAAATAGGGCCCTTTAAGTGTTTTGAATATTTCAAGCTGCTGTGATCAACCCATTGTGATGTTTTTCAGTGAATATTAAATTACTGAAAGAGCTGCAGTTTATTTTGTAATATTATAGGTATATTTTATATGTTTTAAAAGTAACTTCAAAGTAAAGCAATCAGTAATCTGATTACTTTTTACATGAAGTAATTAGTGATGTAATCAGATTGCAATTTTCCAATAGTAATCAGTAATTTGTAATCTATTACTTTTTTAAAGTAACTTACCCAACATTGGTCATTTGACAAATTAGATGTTTTTTAAAGTAACGCAATAGTTGCTTTTCTTTGGTAATGAGTAGGCCCACACGGAATCTGCACGTGCAGAATTCCGCAGATTTTCTGCAGATTTTCTGCAGATTTCCGCAGATTTTTAGCCCATCATTAATACTGTTTATTTACTTAAAGTTAACTATTTACAGTTAATCTAATTGGATTTGCATTTTAAACATTAAATACAAGTTAAAAAGATATTATTTTTTATTTAACATATTAAGGTTTTAGTTATGATACTCCCAAAATAATTCCGCAGAAATCCGCAGATTTTTACCAAAATTCTCCGCAGAAATAGCAAAAAACGTCCGCAGATGCCGTCTGGCCCTAGTAATGAGTTACTCCAGCCTGATCTCACGAGGAAACGTAAGGATTTTACGTTTTGCCAGTTTAGTGGCTAATTCGTACAAGTTCAGTCGTACAAAAATGTACGATTTTAAAAACGAGGCGTGGCTCCCAACCCGCACCCCTAACCCCAACCGTCTTTGGGTCAAAAGCAAATCGTACTAAATTGTACGAATTAGATTGTAGGAATTCATACGAATTAGCCACTGAATCAAAAAGTTACAAATTGCCGTGAGATTGCGTTGGTTACTCTTATAATTATGTAACTCAGTTACTATTTTTGAAAAATAACTAGTACCTATAACTAGGCCCACACAGAATCTGCGTGTGCAGAATTACGCAGATTTCCACAGATTTTTAGCCCATCATTGATTCTGTTCTTTTACTTGTGTAATTGTGTGTAAATCTAAATTTATTCAGTTTTTAAATTAATTACAGTAATAATATTGACTAATATGAAAATATTCATAAGATTTATTTACAATACAGTTTGTAAAGTAATATTTTCTGTCTTTTAGTAGATATATTATATGAGAGACTTGCTTTGTTTACCAAATAAAGTGGATCTAATTGGATTTGCCATGTAAACATTAAATACAAGTTAAAAAGGTATTACTTTTTATTTAATATATTAAGGTTTTAGTTAAGATACTCTCAAAATAATTCCGCATAAATCTGCAGATTTTTAACACAATTCTACACAGAAATAGCAAAAAATGTTTGCAGATTCCGTCTGGCCCTACCTACAGTTGCAATCAGAATTATTGAACCCCCTTTGAAATTTCTTTTCTTTTTTAAATATTTCCCAAATGATGTTTAACAGAACAAGGAAATTTTCACAGTATGTCTGATAATATTTTTTCTTCTGGAGAAAGTCTTATTTGTTTTATTTCGGCTAGAATAAAAGCAGTTTTTAATTTTTTAAAACCCATTTTAAGGTCAAAATTATTAGCCCCTTTAAGCTATATATTTTTTCAATAGTCTACAGAACAAACCACCGTTATACAATAACTTGCCTAATTACCCTAACCTGCCTAGTTAACCTAATTAACCTAGTTAAGCCTTTAAATGTCACTTTAAGCTGTATAGAAGTGTCTTGAAAAATATCTAGTCAAATATTATTTACTGTCATCATGGCAAAGATAAAATAAATCAGTTATTAGAAATGAGTTATTAAAACTATAATGTTTAGAAATATGTTGAAAAATTTTTCTCTCCGTTAAACAGAAATTGGGGAAAAAAATAAACAGGGGGGCTAATAATTCAGGGGTTGAATAATTCTGATTGCAACTGTATAACTAATTACTCTTTTAAAGAAACATGCCCAACACTGATCACTCCATCCGTCTGTCATTCAAGACTGCAAATATTTAAACTTTTTAAATGATTTCAAACCACTTTCTGACGCCCTAATCAAAGTGCGTCTTAAACTTGAACCACTTTTTTATTTTTATAAATGGTTGTTCTTCTCTCTGCAGTAGCTAATGACAATTAATCACGTTCAGTGTTCGATTATTATGTTTTCCTCATCCGCAGCTCCTCAAAGGTTCCACACCTGCTGTATATTAACTCTGTTTTTGTACGATTTCTACACCACATTAATGTTTTCTTTAAGAAATAGAGTGGAATAATTTGACAAGCAGAAGTAGAGAGACACGAGAAAACCAGAACAGCTTGCAGTTATTAATTACGAAAATTACAGTCTGCTTTTTTTAACCTCATTATCACTCAGACACATTTTAGGCAAACTTCCAGACTCAAATCCTTTTTTGTGTGTATGTGCATGTGTGTTTTAGGCAGCTCTCCGAAAGGCAAATGCTAATGAAATGCATATAAGATGTAAATATTGCACACAAACACAGTGTGAAAGGTAAATTTGCTTGGGAATTTATGTGCAAGCCAACTTTGATCTCACAGCATGAAGAGCCTGCATAATAACAAGCTCCTAACGGAAAGTGGGCGGGGTCTGTTGCCGGGCTGTCTCAGGGGGCCAATCAAATCACAACAGTGTTTTGTCAGCCAATAAGCTGAGCCGTGATAACAGCCAATGAGGCCTCTGGTGACCACAATTAAAAACACAAAAGGAGAATTCCTCCAGTGGTGTAAAGTACTTGAGTAAATGGACTTCGTTACTTTACTTAAGTATTTTTTTGGCTACTTTGTACTTGTACTGAGTATCAAAAATATAAGCAACTTTTACTCTTTACTTGACTACATTTTTGATTGAATATATGTACTTTTTACTCCACTACATTTGAACAGATGCTTACCGTTACTCGTTACATTGCAATTGTGCCAATGACTGTATAACATATGGACGACGCGACAGCGCCATTTTCCATTAAACGCTGTGAAGAAAAAAACGCCTCGTGACGGGCACAAACTGTGGCAGAAGACTGCTGAAATTGGAGCCTGGGCATGCACAGAAGGACTGCCTGATGGAGCCAGAGGAGGAGCTGCGGAATCAAGCTTCCAACCAAACGCTTGTACATCAAATCAGCCACGCCCCCCGAACTGCTCACTTGACCGCCGGTGTCTGCACTATAATATAACAAAGGCTCGCTAATGTACACTTTGCGTTTACATAGGAGCCTGGTTTGCTGTTTTATCAACACAAATGGTTGTAATAACGTTAACAAAGGTGCGGTTTATATAATGAAGATTTAATCGCGCCAGCTCGCTAACGGCCGCCGGATCTGACCGGATGCCTATGGACACACTGCCCGAGTCAGTCGGGCCAGATGCGGCGGCCGTTAGCGAGCCGACGCTGCCGCATCCGAGCCGGATCGGCCCGCGAGTAATGTGCGCGAGTAGGTACAGCAGACGGAGTCGGGCCGAGGGGTAAGTCTCCGGCAGGCGAGAGTGTAGCCGGAACTGGCCCGAGTGTATTTTGCTATCTGGGTGGTAAGGCGTGTATCAAATAACTGATAAAGCCCCCTGACCCTACCGAATAAACAGTGTTTCACCAGATCCTGTATGTCAGAAACTCTAGTTTACTGCTGAGCAACTCATTTTATCATGGTAAAATAACACAGAAATGGAATAATAACACTTCAGTCTCCTGCCGAAGCTCCGGCGTCTGCTTTGAGAAACTGTCAATCACAGCTGTCAATCACGATGACACGCCCAGCATTAAATTACTGCTCAACACATACTGTTTACAAAACTACTCAAAATAAAAAATATTGCCCCCCTCTGATACTGAGAGATGAATCACATCAAAGTCAGCTCTGATTTTTTTTACTACGTTTTACTACTTTTTTTTTTTTTGTTGATAAATTGTTTGTGGCTTTTTTGAACATTTGAGTTTGACTGAGACTTTTTGTTCTATTTTTTAAATATATTTTGTTCTGCCATTTTGAAACATTAAGGTGTTAAATTTATTTTATATATTAGGAAAATAAACCTTTCTTGGTGCTCTTTGAGCCTACATTCAGTATGAGTAAAATACTTAAGTTCTTTTAAAATCGGATACTTTAATACTTTTACTCAAGTCTTATTGGAATTGGTGACTTGTAACTTGTAATGGAGTAATTTTTACAGTAAGTATCTGTACTTTTACTCAAGTATGGTTTTCAGGTACTCTTTACACCTCTGAATTCCTCCAGTGAGAGTTGGAGAGTTGAGCTTTTGCAGTCAGCCTCTCTCTCTTCTCTCTTTCTTACTCTTTCTCTCTCTCTCTCTCTCTCTCTCTCTCTCTCTCTCTCTCTCTCTCTCTCTCTCTCTCTCTCTCTCTCTCTTTTCTCTCTCTCATGCTCACTCTGTTTCAATCTTTTCTGTGCACAGTGTGAATCAGTATTTCACACCTTTATGTTTTGTTGTAAATTAAGACCTTTATTTGTTTTAACGAAAAACTTTTTTTAAAATCCATCCGTCCGTCCGTCCGTCTGTCTATCCATCTATTCATCTATCCATCTATCCATCTATCTATCTATCTATCTGTCTGTCTGTCCGTCCGTCCGTCGTTCTATCTTTGGTTCTATCTGTAGTTCTATCTATAGTTCTATCTATCTATTGTTCATTGTTTGTTTTATTGTTTGTTCTGTCATTCTATCTCTAGTTCTGTCTATCAATCTATTTTGGTTCTATCTTCTATCTGTCATTCTGTCATTTAATATATCATTCTATTACTTTATATATTGTTCTATCATTCTGTCTGTTGTTCCATCATTCTATCATTCTATATACAGTATATCGTTCGTTCTATCCATCCACTTGTCCATCCATCCATCATTCTATTGTTCTATCCATCTTTCATTCTATCTCTGTCCATCCACCCATCCATCCATCATTCTATTGTTCTATCCATCTTTCATTCTATAGGTCTGTCCATTCATTCATCCATCCATCGTTCTTTTGTTCTATAATTCTACCTATCGTTCTATTGTTCTATTGTTTTATCGTTCTAGCTATCGTTCTAACTTTCGTTTTATTGTTCTGTCTATTGTTCTATGATTCTATCTATCGTTCTATCGTTTTATCTTTCTATCTTTCTATTGTTCTATCTATTGTTCTCTATCTATCTATCTATCTATCTATCTATCTATCTATCTATCTATCTATCGATCTATCGATCTATCGATCTATCGATCTATCGTTCTATCTATCTATCTATCTATCTATCTATCTATCTATCTATCTATCGTTCTATCGTTCTATCGTTCTATCGTTCTATCGATCTATCTATCTATCTATCTATCTATCTATCTATCTATCTATCTATCTATCGTTCTATCGTTCTATCGTTCTATCTATCTATCTATCTATCTATCTATCTATCTATCTATCTATCTATCTATCTATCTATCTATCTATCTATCTATCTATCTATCTATCTATCTATCTATCTATCTATCTATCTATCTATCTATCGTTCTATATATCGTTCTATCTATCGTTCTATCTATCGTTCTATCTATCGTTCTATCTATCTATCGTTCTATCTATCGTTCTATCTATCTATCTATCTATCTATCTATCTATCTATCTATCTATCTATCTATCTATCTATCTATCTATCTATCTATCTATCTATCTATCTATCTATCTATCTATCTATCGTTCTATCTATCGTTCTATCTATCTATCGTTCTATTGTTCTATTGTTTTATCGTTCTAGCTATCGTTCTAACTTTCGTTTTATTGTTCTGTCTATTGTTCTATGATTCTATCTATCGTTCTATCGTTTTATCTTTCTATCTTTCTATTGTTCTATCTATTGTTCTCTATCTATCTATCTATCTATCTATCTATCTATCTATCTATCTATCTATCTATCTATCTATCTATCTATCTATCTATCTATCTATCTATCTATCTATCTATCGTTCTATCTATCGTTCTATCTATCGTTCTATCTATCGTTCTATCTATCTATCTATCTATCTATCTATCTATCTATCTATCTATCTATCTATCTATCTATCTATCTATCTATCTATCTATCTATCTATCTATCTATCTATCTATCTATCTATCTATCTATCGTTCTATCTGTCTGTCTGTCTGTCTGTCTGTCTGTCCCTCTATTTTTTATCTGTAGATTTATTATTCTGTTCATCACTGTCATTTTCCTACCTCTCATTTTTTCCTGTCATTTTTTTTTTTCTATCAGATGTGGTTGCAAATATTTCTGGATGAGAAATGCTGTTGGTATTGACAAGTCAAGATTCACAAATTCACAAATCATTCATGGCCATGAATGATTGGTCATCTTTTAAAATGAAATGGTGTAGTAGATAGTAGTTTTTTGTTGGGCTTTGTGAGGGGATGTTAAATTTTGCGTGAAAATTTGCATTAGAAATCAATTGTTAAAATATTTAAAGACATTTTAATGTAGCCTGTTTGTTTAAAGATGTAAGTGTGTATACGTTTCTTATGGTATTTGTGGATAGACAGACATATTTTTGTGGGTTTTATGTAAAGTGATGTACAGATCTCTCTCTCTCTCTCTCTCTCTCGCTCTCTCTCTCTCTCTCTCTCTCTCGTTCTCTCTCTCGTTTTCTCTCTCTCTCTCTCTCTCTCTCTCTCTCTCTCTCTCTCTCTCTCTCTCTCTCTCTCTCTCTCGTTCTCTGTCCAGCAGTAGATTTTTCTGCAATATGTTCTGTGATATTTCTTTACAGCAGGGTGAATTAAAGAGAAATAGAGCTTGTGCTATGAGATTTACTGCTGCTCTGTCTTTCTGGATCCCTCTGCTCCCATTCTCCTTTTCTTTTACTCATTCCTGGTCATCTCTCGCTCGTTTTTTTTCTTTCATTATCACACTCTGATCTGTCCTGTGCTCTCATCTTCTCTCATCACACCATTTCTTCTCTCGTTCCCTGTACTCTTCACACTCGTTTCTTCAAACTGTCCGCTGTTCAGTCCTTTTATCTCTTATAGTACAACACCGGATTGCAATAGCAGTGATTTTAGTATTGCTATTTTGTTTAAAGTCTGTGTATGATCTTTTTTTCTTTTTTTTCTTTGGCTTTCTGTGTTGACGTCAGTTTGACAGATTCAGCCACAATATTCTTAACCACACCCCTCTTACCGTTAGTTTGCTATAAGGGAATGATGCACTAAAATAAAGTACCGCCCCCTACTTAATATTCTGTTTCAGTTACAAGTACATCTTCATATTGAAATAAAAGTCTCAGCAACTTATGGTTGATGCAGACTTAAAAAAAAAAAAATATGGTCAACCTTTACTTGCTATTTGGGCTTATTGGAGCCTAATTAGAATAAAAACGTAAGTATGATCTTTTGATATGATGTACTTTTAGAGAAAAATTATGTCCATATATGTGGACTCGTGGTCCGAATTTACATAAAACACTTTTTTCTGACTGTTTTTTTTTATGCATATAAAACATATCAATTTTTTTGAACATGTTTTGACTATCAGAGAGTAAAAACAACATTTGTTGCCCATTTTGGACAGTTAAAAATAGGGTTTGGGACATTTCATATGCTGCAAAACAGTTGCAGGATGAAACTGTATGTCTGTAACAAAATATAAAACATTCAAAGTATTTTAAATAGCCACTTAAGAGCTAAAATGTGCCGTCCACGTATGTGGCCACTAAGCCCTAGGAGGTTAAAAGTTGTTGCACACTGAAGTCTGAAATTTTTGTATGCGTTTTCTTTGTATTTATATGCAAAAAAATTGTCACATGCAAAAATCTTGCACACTGAGTCCAATGCATTTTAATTAATCAATTAAATATAAATCGTTTGATATGAAAATTGTTTATCATAAAGTTATCTGTAGCTCAAATGACGCCATTATGTATTTAGCTTTTCACTTGTACAGTGGGTGAAAACACCTCTCAAGTAATTTTTTTTTCAGATTTGAAAAGCGGAAAAAATCGGACATGATTAGAATTTTTTTATGACGGATGAAAGTTTCGGAGGCAGTGTGTCAATACGACTGACACAACATGAGGTCAAATTTATTTTTTACATTCGAAAATTACGGGTGAAAATGTCAGATTCAGTGTGCAATAACCTTAATGCTGCGTTCACACCAGACGCGTAAGAAGCGTCAAGCGCGAGTGATTTACATGTTAAGTCAATGCAAACGCGCGAATAGGCATCCTGCGGCGCAATACACGCAAATGAATTGAATTGAGCGTTTTGCGCGCTTGGCAGACTACGAAGTCTGAACTTACACGTAGAAGATGTAAGACTGAACTGTGTGAAGGCTACTTAATATTGAGGAAAAAGCCCCAATCGAATGTCTGCAGCCCCGCCTCCGTTTTCAGATGTCTCCGTTTTCCCCCATCCACAGTGAGATGGAGCAGCAGCGTTTTAGAATTAAAAACAGCCTCTTTAGTGTTTCCAAAACGCTCCGTTTTCGGGGCTCGAAAACTCCAGCGTAGTGTGGACAGATGGCGTAACCTTAGCAAAACTTATGCGTTTTAAAACTAAAACGTATTAGTGTAAACGGGGCCTAAGTCTATAGGTCTATCTAGAGTGCTGAGGTGTTACAATGTTACAGAGGAGTTATTTTATTTCTTTGTTCCAACTTCCAAGTGGCCTATCGCCTACATTTGTTATTAATAAATTATGTTAAAACGCATATTAACAACTCATTCATGAACAAAGGCAAAAGAGCTGTGTGCATGTGCACATTTAAATAATGTCGTGTTATAAACGGGTTCGGGCTTTTAAAAAGCTGTCAATCAAAATGTACTCGTCGGGCTCGGGCCGAATCCTAACTTTTATGGCCCGATTACAGCTCTAACCCTGACGTCAAACAAACCCACATGAGGACCAAAGTGAAAAAAATCTAAATTGACAACGTTTATTTTGCTGGCTCACATTGTTATTCTTATGGTAAGTAATTAAGCACTGAAAAAATTGTTTTGGTAATCTTCGATCAAAATCTGACCATTTGCTTCCACGTTTGGAGTGGCTGTCCTTCTGTTGACGTCAACCTGAGGGTTTCCATAGCAACTGCATATTAACCATTAGTTTGTTTTGAGGGAATGATGTGTAGCACGCCCGGCGTTGAGCTGGCGGTGCTGCAATTTAAATGTCTAAAAGATAGAAATATGAGAGAGTCAAAGTTTTGTTGCTCTTCACAGTCGAGTCGCTCTCGTAATGTTTATTACAGACATTTGATCACAATATACTATAATTTCATAAATATTTCTATGCAGTAATACTTAAAACAGACTATACAACATCATTAAACAGTGTATTATACCCAACAAACCCTTGTCTTGTCTCAATAAATATACATTATATGCATATATATAAATAGCTCATTCATAAACATACTATTCACATACAGGTTATTACTTAGTTCTATACGATAACTATACTTACTATATCACATTAAAGTAGGCTTCATAAGTATTAAACATTTTGCAAAGTGTCCCTTTAAGCATTAAATATCTCTAGCACAGTATCATATCTGCTCTGTATATATGGACTAGCTCTGAGAAATACAAATGTAAACAAATCCGTTACAGTCATTGAGTATAACTGTCATATTTGGTTAAAAGTACATTTACACAAATAAAATAGTTATTAATACTCTTTTTAACAACCTCCGTACAAAAATATAACCTCTACATTGAACTTAAGCGAGGTGGAGCTCTATTATAAACTTTGCAGTTACCAATTTCCACATCGGCCGCTGGCGGCTGTTTTGATACATTGTCAGCAAAAAGATACAATCTTCGCTACAAAGTAACTATTTCACTGCACGTTACCCTCAGTAAACTAGTTAAGACACTTAAATAACATGTGTTCTTCACATTTCAATGACATTATGACAGAATTTACCCACCTAAAAGATAGAAATATGAGAGAGTCAAAGTTTCGTTGCTCTTCACAGTCGAGTCGCTCTCGTAATGACAGTCCAGCAGCTCATCGTTACCCTAGCAACCTCAGACAACAAACTGTCCCACTCATTTTCTCCACTCAAGGTAATTCAAATAAATACAACATTAGATGTAACAATATATACAATAATTATTATATTTAATTAAGGAATAAATATACATATGCATATATTTACATGTGACTAATCATTCAGAGTGTCACAGATGCGCTAAAGAAAGCTCCACCCCTACTTAATATTTCATTTCAGTATGAAGCACATTAACATACTGAAATAAAAATCACTCTGCAACTTCTGGTTCACGCTGACTTTCATTTTATTTATTTTTTTCAAACATTTTTTTCTGTTGTTGTAATAGGCGACATTGGAACACAATGCATTGTAAAACAGCATAACAATACAATCAAGTAACACAAAAGACATTCACTCAAGAACACACAGTAGAAGAGCAAAGAAAGCAGTACAATAACACACACACATACACACACCACAAGTGTCTGTGGTCAGTCTTTTAGTGCGACACTGAAGGACGTTTGGACGAGTTCTGGCAGCTGCTCAATATCTCTCTGTCTGTCTTTTATATTACGCTCTCTTTTTTCCCTCATCTTTGTCTTTTCACTCTCTGTTCTTCCATTACAGCAGTACTGACGTGCTCTCTGGGGGTTCAGTGTGTGTGTGTGTGATGGACTGAGTCTCCTGAACGCCTCAGGTTCGTGTCTCGAAGGATTTCTGGTCAGAAGGAAGACTCTCTGTCAGGTTTCTCTTTCTCTCGCTCTCTCTCTCTCTCTCTCCCTGTAAAGGAGAGAAGTAGGTCGTCTCACCTCTGGAGAAGTGCAGTGTGTGTTTATGTGCGAGTGTGTGATAGTGAACGTATTGTTATTCCAGCAGCGCTCAGGTTTTTGTGTTGCTGAAAGCCGCAGTGGTGTGTAAGGACCCGCCGACTCCTGGAGAGTAAAGATGTAGAGACGTGTAAGACAGAGGGTTATGGTGTCGTGTGTGTATGTGTGACTTTCTGTGTGTGAGAATCTCAAATTTCTACTCGCAACAACAGAGAGATCCAGTCGCATCCAACAACAGAATCTCACTGTTCACAAAAAAAAAAAGAAAGGTTTAGTAAAAAATGAACTACTAGCCACTCGCCATTTTCACTAGCCACAATTTTGTTGTTGGGAAAATATATACTATACTGTATGCATAAATTGGACTTTGGCATGCTAAAAAGACTTTCCACATCCCTCCTCAGTCATTTAACTTTTTTTGTGTGACCTTGCTCAATGAGCAAATGGGTTGTGGTTTCATAGTGTTGCATTACAATTAGTTTTATTGGACTTTTCAGGGCTCAACATTAAGGATTTACCCTTTTTTTTTCCTCTAGCCACACCAAACAAATTATTTCCTTGCCACAAATTTTAAATAATGGGTCAAAACCATAGATATATACACTAGATATCGCATAGGGACCCTGAGCATGCGTCAATAGCGCCGCCACATTGGTACAGTGCTCCTAGGACAAATGTCATTCAACCGCATGAGTCAAGATAGTGTGCCAATGTGAAGATGCTGGACTTTAGCGCTGTGTTTGCGTTGTAGTAACGAGCAAACAAAGAAAACTAAGCACAAAGGCATCACATTTCATAGGTAAGATTTTGTTTTTTATGTTTTAGTATGTTATGAACTTTTGTGCTTAAAAAGTAATGTTATTGATGATAATACAGTCTCTTACTGCGTTCACCATAAGGCAAAGTAGCACCAACTTGCACTAAATTCTAGACTTATGCTAGTTTTGTTGAATAAAATAAGCAAACTATGTTATGAAATATGACAAGAAGATGCTGCCGTGCTAGAAACTTGTATTATTGTCGGCTAAGTGAACGAGTCGTTCATAACGGAGATTCATTCACAAACAGATCGCTCTCTCCGTCAGAATGAGAAGTGAAAGCAGGAGAGGGGGTGTGTTTCAGGACATGGATTAGATCAAATTAAACAGGGAAGGAGGATAATGCATTTCCGTGCACACAAACGCTCACTCTTTGTCAGGAATGCCCGTGCGGTCACATCCATCAATGTAGAAAAGTGATGTAAAATTATAATATTTCGTAATTTAAAAAAATATTTGCATACTGACCACCGGGGAAAACTCCCGATCATAGATATATGTGTATATGTGTATTTCTCTGGCTTTGGATGGCCACAGTCCTCCACTTCACATTGATCCCGCATTCATTTCAAAGGAGTGCTACCCTGTACTAAAATGGCGGCTCCATTGACGCATTCGTTCTAATAGACAATAGCAGGGTAGGCGACATCTAGTGTATATATCTATGGGTCAAAACAAGCAAAATATAACTTTTTATTTAACAAAACGTTCTTAAAAAACATTTCTTTTAAATGATTCTCTTGTATCTAGAACTATACACAGCAGTCTGTCCTGGCTAAAGGTCTCAGAACACCAGTTACAATACTATACTGTAGATAAATGGAGAGTTAATCTCTTACTAAAGCAATGTTACCATTGAAACCACATAAACAAAAATAACTGTAAGCAAAAGAAAGCTGGTAAAAAAACTGGTGTGCAGTGATGAAAGGATAATCGCGTGCACACTGTTAACATTAGGCTCATTAATAATCTGTTCAAAGTATGGTTAAAGTGAAAGCAGCAACCGCGGCTGCATACAAAAAATCACGAGCATTCATGAGCACTGCTTATTTCTTGTCTATTTCAAAGAGAAATTATTGCACCATATGCGTTTTCAGGCACAGTTGCTTTGTGCGAGGAAATGGGACACGGGAGCTTTTAAGCACGCGATACTGTCGTCAGTGAGCGAGGATCACCTTTGTCTCACCGTGCGCCTGATCATCCTCTTATTCGGCATTCACCTGCTTTGCGTGAACACTTGTCAGTGGTGCTTCTCGATTCTAAGATCGATTCTAAGACAAACGGTCTTAAACTAAAATTCTAATTTTTAGTGATAAGGCAGCACTGGCAGTTAAAAGCATTATTTTTAGCCAAAGTGGCTAGTGAGGGTGTCTGTCTAACCTGCCACAGCTGAAATCTACCCACATTTGGTGGGTTAGCGGGTGTTAATGTCAAGCCCTGTTTATTATATAAAGTTTTTATTATTGTTTTTGTTGTTGACTGTTTTATTGCATTACTTTTTTCTTTTGTTTGTAATATTTTATTGGATTTTTTATTTTTATTATTTATCTTTTATATTGTTTGATTTTATTTATTTATTTGTAGTTTTTTTTATTTCTTTTATTTCTTTATTTTTAAACAAAAGTAACATTTAATTGTGCATGTGTATATATGTATATTGTATACATGTATATCATGTTCATCATTTTATCTTAATTTTATGTATTATATTTATTTTAGTATTTTATTTAATTAATTAATTAATTATTTTATTTATTTAATTCATTTTTATTATTATTTTTAATTCAATTCCTTATTATTGCCCAATATCTGTTTAGTAACTTTATATTTTATTGATTTAATGTTACCTTTATGTTAATTTACTTTTGTTTTATTGTAATATAAATAAATTCAAGTTTCTTTATTTATTTATGTATTGTACTTTTTATTGCTGCATATTTTTTTCTTTCTTTCTAGAATTCATATTTTTGAGTATTTATTTAATTTCCTTAGTGTAAATGTGAAGTATAAAGTTAGATTAAAAAGCTAAAATATATTTTAAATAATAATAATAATAATAACTTATTTATTTATTTATTTACTTATTTATTTATTTATTTTATTTTATTAGTTTATTTTATTTGTTTAAGTTGAATTAATAATAAAACATCTTATATAAACAACAATATCATTAATAATAATAATAATAATAATAATAATAATAATAATAATTAAAATAATAATTACAATTGTTATTATTAATATTATTATTATTTATTTAATATAAAAATTTTAACAATAATATTTTTTTTTCATTTTTTTTTTATTTGTTTCGGTTGAATTAATAATAAAACATCTTTGGCATAAACAATAGCAATAATAATACTACTAATACTACTACTATTACTACTACTACTACTACTACTACTAATTTTTTTTTTTTTTTTTATTAATCATGCTATTGTTTTATCCCAAACATTTGTCTTCCGTTATTAATCCATCTTAAACAAATCAAAATCTTAATCACCAGGCATTGACTCCACTATCAACAACACAAGCACTACAATAAAAGCACTATTCCAGAAAGTCTTGCTCTACAGTCTATTTTAAATGACAGTGTGAGTCCTGGAGTCTGTTCTTCATCCTGCAGTAACTCAACACTCACAGTGATACAGAAGCAGCTGCTCTTCACATTTCTGTCCAGAGAGCATCGACTGTACGTCTGCATCACCGTTCCCAACTAGCAGAGCCTGAAAACACCTTCATTTCATTAACAGAACTTCCCCATCCACAACTCAATCCTGACAGGCTGACGTTACCTTTCCAGATTTACTACAGTCCTAAAACTCTAATCTATGAACCCACAGAGTCATCATTAAAGGTGTGCTGAAGTGCCTTCAAATGCAGCCTGTTTGATGTGGGATGTCATTTTAACTTTAGCATAAAGACAGGGTGGGGAATATCCAGGAATTCATGAATTGTGTGGAACCCTGCATTTTTGTACAGTAGTTTTCCTTTTGGACTCCCAATATGTGGTCTTGTTTGTTTTTAATACACTAAATAAACCCATCCTGCACATTGACATAATACACATTGATATAATAACAGTTCTTGTATTGTAGACTCTACAATAAGCGTTTGTATTTGAGTCAGAACAGCCCAGATTTAACATCGGCAGAGAGTAAAATATGAAATGACGACGGGTGTTTTCATGTTAACCAGTATTGTTGGTGTGTGTGTGTGTGTGAGTGACAATCATAACCACTGGACTCGAGCACAGATGCGGCGTCTTTGATTGATGTTTAATATAA
This sequence comes from Danio kyathit, assembly GCA_903798195.1. Taxonomy (NCBI): domain Eukaryota; kingdom Metazoa; phylum Chordata; class Actinopteri; order Cypriniformes; family Danionidae; genus Danio; species Danio kyathit. Next base: position 48,478,857 of record LR812533.1, read on the forward strand.
CCTTGAGCTTTCTCACACACACACACACAAACACACACACACACGCACCTCAGTGTCAGCAGAGCTAGCTTCACACTGACACTATTATTCCTACAGAGACACGGATGACAGCGACCACAGCGCTGCACAAACTCACACACACAAACACTATAGCCAGCACAATTCCCTTCTGACACACCATCGTGTTCAGTTTAATATAGTTTTGTCCATCTTGTATGTCTCGCTCCATCTGAGTCTCTTTTTTCTTTTGTTTCAATTGTACATTTGTTTTATTTTGATTTAGTTCTTTTGCTTTTTTTATTTAATATTTTACTTTAAACTCTGTGTCATTTTATTTGCATTTATTTTTAATCATTGTTAGCCATCTTTTGTTTTTGTAATAGTTTTTTTTTTAGTTTTGGTTTGGTTTGGTTTGGTTTGGTTTGGTTTGGTTTAGTTTTGGTTGGTTGGTTGGTTCCGTTCCATTCCGTTATGCTTCGTTCGTTCGTTCCTTTCCATTTTGTTTAGTTTTGTTCATTTTGATTTGTTCGTTTTGTGCTGTTTTGGTTGGTTGGTTCCGTTTCGGTTCGTTCGTTCCATTCAATTTAGTTTAGTTTCGTTCATTTTGATTTGTTTGTTTTGTGCTTTTTTGATTTGGTTTGGTTTTGGTTGGTTGGTTGGTTCTGTTTCGATTCGTTCGTGCTGTTCCATTTAGTTTAGTTTCGTTCATTTTGTTTTGTTCGTTTCGTGCTGTTTTGTTTTGGTTTGGTTTTGGTTGGTTGGTTGGTTCGTTCGTTCCGTTCTTGTTCCTTCATTCGTTTGTTCGTTCCATTCCATTTTGTTTAGTTTCGTTCATTTTGTTTTGTTTGTTTCGTGCTGTTTTGTTTTGGTTTAGTTTGGCTAGGTTTGATTTTGGTTGGTTGGTTGTTTGGTTTGTTCCGTTCTGGTTCGTTCGTCCTGTTCCATTTTGTTTAGTTTTCTTCAGTTTGTTTTGTTCGTTTCGTGCTGTTTTGGTTTGGTTTGGTTTGGTTTTGGTTGATTGGTTGTTTGGTTGGTTCATTCCGTTCCGGTTCGTTCCGTTCCATTTTGTTTAGTTTCGTTCAGTTTGTTTTGTTCGTTTCATGCTGTTTTGGTTTGGTTTTGGTTGGTTGGTTGGTTGGTTCCGTTCCGGTTCGTTCGTTCGTTTGTTCCGTTCCATTTTGTTTAGTTTCGTTCATTTTATTTTGTTCGTTTCGTTTTGTGCTGTTTTGTTTTGTTTTTTGTTTCGTGTTGTGTCGTTTCGTTTTTTGTTGTGTTGTGTTGTGTTGATTTTGTTCATTTGTGCATTTTTACTTATTTAATATTTTTTTGAATAAATATTTAACTCAGTTTTTCATTTCGTTTTATTTATTTTTTTATTTATTATTGTTATTCAATGACATTTTTTATTATTGTTTGGTTTGGTTTCGTTTCTTTGGTTTGTTTCGTTGTTTTGTTTGTTCGTTCGCGTCGTTGTGTTTTGTTTTGGGTTTTTTCCCCATTTCTTTTGTTTCGTGTCATGTCTTGTTTTGTTTTTTTTTTGTTTTGTGGTTTGTTTTGTTTTTTGTGTCGTGTTGGTTTTTGTTAATTTGAGCATTTTTATTTATTTAATATTTAATATATTTGAATGTTTTGAATGAATATTTAACTCTGTTTTTCATTTAGTTTTATTTATTTTTACTTTATTTTTTATTATCATTATTATGGGCGACGCAGTGGCGCAGTAGTTAGTGCTGTCGCCTCACAGCAAGATGGTCGCTGGTTCGAGCCTCTGCTGGGTCAGTTGGCATTTCTGTGTGGAGTTTGCATGATCTCCCTGCATTCTCGTGGGTTTTCTTTGTGTGCTCCGGTTTCCCCCACAGTCCAAAGACACGCGGTACAGGTGAATTGGGTAGGCTCAGATTGTCCGTAGTGTATGAGTGTGAATGAGTGTGTATGGATGTTTTCCAGAGATGGGTTGCAGCTGGAAGGGCATCCGCTGTGTAAAACATGTGCTGGATAAGTTGGTGTTTCATTCCGATGTGGCGACCCCAGATTAATAAAGGGACTAAGCCGAAAAGAAAATGAATGAATGAATGAATGAATGAATGAATGAATGAATTATTACTATTATTATTATTGTTTTATTATTATTTGTATAAATTTTTTGTGTAACAAATTCAAATAATGTTCCATTTGTTAATATTATTTAATGCATTTACTAACATGAATTAAGCATAAACAACCTTGTACTGCATTTATTAATCATCACATTAAAAATCCAAAATTGTGCTTGTTTACATTGGTTAGTACTAACAATTAGCACATTTATTTTCATTACCTTAGTTTAACAGCGATTAATAAATGTATTTCTCATGTTATTTGATCATGTTAATAATACATTAACTAAAATGAACTAATTATTTTAAAGTCTTACACATTTTAAATTTGTATACAGTATTTAATTTAACGTTTGATTTTATTATTGCTGATTTAACATTTCTATTTTGGGTGGCACAGTGGCTCAGTGGTTAGTACTGTTGACTCACAGCAAGAAGGTCGCTGGTTCGAGTCTTGACTGGGCAAGTTGGCATTTCTGTGTGGAGTTTGCATGTTCTCACCGTGTTGACGTGGGTTTCCTCCGGGTGCTCCGGTTTCCCCCATAGTCCAAACACATGCACTATAGGTGAATTGGGTTAACTAAATTGGCCGTAGTGTATGAGTGTGTGAGAGTGTATGGGTGTTTTCTAGCACTGGGTGTCCGCTTCGTAAAACATATGCTGAAGTAGTTGGTGGTTTATTCCGCTTGAGTGACCCCTGATAAATAAGGGACTAAGCCGAAGGTAAATGAATGAATGAATATTTTTATTTTAACATATTAATTTTGGTTTTATTACATTTTCTGAATTTTTTTTATGAATCTCATTCACTCTTCTTTCAGGTTTATTTTTGTATTATTTGTACATACATTTGTACATACAAGCAACTGAGACAGATACACAGAGGAAGATTCTTGGGGAACTAAGTCCAAATGGGCCAATAAAATATACTTTACCTTCAGTTATGAAAGCACAGAAAGGAAAAGCACAGAGCTTAAATTGGTTCTTCTGAAAGAAACCTGTGAATTGGCCAGAAAGATATTGTTTTGGAAAGTGTAACACAAAAACAGCACAAGCAGCATGACTCTTTTCTATCACACCAGTTTTATTTTAATATTGTTTTGTACCATCTCACTCCCAGTTTCTCAGTCTCTGTTTGTGGCGCAAGTTATCATAGTTTGTTTTATTTGTACATTCATTTCAATCATGAAATCTGAGACTAACATTATGCAGCGGTCTCGAGAAAGGAAGTCCTAATGAGCTTTTAAGAAGTACTTTCCCTCTAAATTATGAAATGGATGAAAGAAAAGGAACAGGGTCTTTAATTTGAATTAGTTCTCTCTCTCTCTCTCTCTCTCTCTCTCTCTCTCTCTCTTTAACAGATCGCTCGAAATAAATCACAGACTCTTGAATTATTCATTAGCAAATTAGTCGAGATAAAATACAAATAATTATCCTGCAGTTATAAATGACTGAAAAATCATGAGAGTCCATTGGTTTCATTTGATTGTGTCATTGAGGAATACAAATATATTGTATTGTATTGTATATCACTGACTTTATCATCAGTAATTACGGCAATAACTATAGTACCAGCACTTTATTTTACAGTCTTGTACTGGGTTTGCTTTCCTTAAACCTACCCCTGAACCTAACCTTATTCTGTAGTAACCCAATTTAACACTTATAAGAAACAGCTTATGTATCAATTCACACCATTTACTACTGGCTTATTACCTGACTATTATAAAGATATTAACTATTTATTAGCACTTGAAATGGTCAGATGATCTTATTTTACATCCCACTTAAACCATTTGTAAATGAAAGAAATAATTACCGTTTTGAAAATCACCAGGTTGTACATACGAATCGTACACTCAAGACTTACATACGCATGTTTATTGTAAGAGGAAGAAAAACCTATTTGTGACTAGTGTAAGAATATTTTGACGATAAAACATATTTTAATAGAATGTATATTTTAAATGATATTTTTATTCTGGAAATATTTTAAGTGAAATGTTTGAAAAAGTGCCTTCTGGAGCAATTTTAGAAAATTTATCTTTAATCTAACTAAGATTATATATGACTCTTTTGAGTGTTGTTGCTATTTGTATGTTTTTTTTTTGTTTTTTTGTTTTTACAATGTATGTTTGTTAAGAAACTGATATGATTATATGATT
>LR812533.1:48485617-48514425 GCA_903798195.1 Danio kyathit
AACAAAAGTGTATATATAGCCAGGGCTGATTAGATTGTAGTGCAGAACTGATTACAGGACGAAAATGAGTAAATCCTAATGTAATCTACTAGGTTAGGCGGCATGGTGGCTCAGTGGTTAGCACTGTGGCCTCACAGCAAGAAGGTCGCTGGTTTGAGTCCCAGCTGGGCCAGTTGTCATTTCTGTATGTAGTTTGCATGTTCTCCCCGTGTTGGCATGGGTTTCCTCCAGGTGCTCTGGTTTCCCCCACAGTTCAAAGACATGCAGTATAGGTAAACTTGAGAAACTAAATTGGCCGTAATGTATGAGTCTGTGTATGGGTGTTTTCCAATACTGGGATGCAGCTGGAAGGGTATCCGCTGTGTAAAACATATACTGGAATAGTTGGCGGTTCATTCCGCTGTGGTGACCCCTGATAAATAAGGCACTAAGCTGAAGGAAAATGAATGAATGAATGTAATCTAGGTTACTAACTTATGGAATGCATTTGGACTACTTTTATATTACTTTTAGATTACTTCTAAACCTTACCCTTTCCAGTGTTCAATATAATTTACTATAAGGATTTAAAAAGTAAAGAAAGAGAAAATATATAATATAATAAGATTTATTTATATCAACACATGTGTTTTAGTAACTGCTGGGTTTTTTTAAGTTGATAAAAAGCTTGAAAGTATCAATAAATCATACAAATGCGAAATAAAAGTTACGTTGTGATAAGCTAGCTAGCTTAGTTATATAAACAAAGTAATGTATTGTAATTTATCATTAATATAATATATATAATAGATGTAATATTTAATAATTTTAATAATACAAACATAAAATTGCTATTTTGTTATACAACTACATACAAAAATATATCAGTGCTCAGCAGAATTGAGTACACCCCATTTTGAAAATGAATATTTTTATCAATTTCTCAGTGAATATAGAGAATATATTTTGGTACATTTAAACAAAACAGATTTATTAAATGGATATATTTATTAAATATATTATTTGAGGGTGCTTTCACACTAGCACTTTTGGTCCACACACGGGTTCATTTGATGTCAGAGTACTGTACGTTTAGTGTGAACAGTGTCTTCTAAACTCTGGTGCGCACCCGTGAACCTGAAAGAGGTGGTCTGGTGTACGGTTTGTGCGAACTCTAGTACAGTTCATTTCTGATATGAATGCAATCGCACCAAATAACGGAAGGGAAGTGCCAACTGTACAACAAACATTAGTTTTCATAACGTTCATTCGTGTGTGCGTGTGTTTACAAGTATCGAGTCTCGTGAAGGAGCTCCGGATGACGGAGACTTTTGTTTTGTGTTTACTTTATGATAAAAGTTGTTGCTCGTCCGCAGATTACCACCTCAAAATGAGCGAGTTTGAGCTACTTGTACATTAAGGTAGTGTTCAGAAAAAATAAAACAAAATAAGAAACTCGACACTGAGGAACAGAAACACCTACTTTCGGAACTGTTATTGCAGAGCAATATAATCAGCGCGTAGAAGGATAAATGCACAGCTATGTACATTGCATGCGGCGTGGGTCACGCCGATCACTCGACACAAAAGTATAAACCAGGCTTTAGTCACCGAACATCTTTAAAAATAGAAAGATTATATATTTAAATTCATGCAAAGTATTGGAAATAAAATTACAAACTACAAAATTTGAACAAAATTTTATAATTTTTTAGTTTCTTTTGAATTTTTTTTTTTTTTTTTGTTTATTTAGTTTAATAATTTTTCCTAACATATAAATTTGGGTGTACTCATTTTTGACTATTATCATGAGTTATTTAGGTAGATTAGCTTCAGATTTGGCTTTAGTGCTGATTAATCTAATGTATAGACAGCATCCGGTCACGCACCAGCCGACTGAAGGAAAGTTTCTTCCCTCAGACTATCAGGCTGATGAACACTTAACACACCCCGCACAAACTCTTCCATACCTCCTCACTGCACACCATCAAGATGTAGCATGCACTGCACTTTAACCAATCCATACTTAAAACAATACTGCCTACAACTATGTGTACACCTATCCATCGTACGTATCGCTGTCAACATTGCCAATTTTACATTGTCTTGTTTTTTTTTTGTGAGTATGTTGTTGTATATTGCACTGTCTGTATTTTGCACTGTCGTTTGTATTTACACTGTCTGTATTTTGCACTGTCTGGAGCCAGCACCTAAGCTTTTCACTTATCATAGCACACGTGCTGCTGATGATGGTGACAATAAAAGTGATTTTGATTTGATTTGATTTAATTTTATTTTGACCATTTTAAGGGATGTAAACGAAAACAATGGTCCCAACCATACCTGACAACACTCCCGTTTTTCCCAGGAGTCTCCCGTATTTCAGACCCACCTCCCTGTTTGTCATTTCTCCCGAAAAACTCCCGGAATTTCAACCCCTCCCCAGGTCCTCAGGTGATTGGTACAATCTGTAAACACCCCATTCACACGGGGCTTCAGCGTCAACGCTTGACAGAGGGCGTTGTCTGAAGTTGGGGCTGACGCGATCGTCATAGCAGCGTTCAGCCAGTGCAATTAGTCAGCAATCGGCCACTGTCTGAGCTGGTTGTATTTGTATACAGCAATCTGATTGGCTGGCGCTTCTGTCGGCACTTGAAAAATTGAGAAAGTCCCAACTTCTGCAGCGATCAATGCCACTAAAGCGGCGCCGACGGATCCACAATGCAGTTCAAGTGAATGGGAGCGTTGAAGCTGGCGCCCCTGCCCTGTATATGAAGCGTAACACCCCCGGATTGCCAACAGACCAGGCACCCCTTCCGGTTGCTCTGCTCAATGACATCGCTACATTGAAATGGTCTATATGCACAAAAATAATATGTAAAGCTTCCTGTAGAAAATCTTAATTTAATTAAGTGATATATATATATATATATATATATATATATATATATATATATATATATATATATATATATATATATATATATATATATATATATATATATATATATACACATACACAGTGTTGGGGAGAATACTTTGTAAATGTATTTAGTTACAGAATACAGAATACCTGCTTTAAATGTATTTTGTAACGTATTCCGTTACTTTGCTTAATCCTGGTACTGTATTCTAAATACTTGGAATACTTGCCCTAAAAACAGCCTTCAAGTCTATTAAATGTCACACTATGCGTTGGTAGCAATTTCTGCAGGAAAACAGAGGGCCCTCTAATGCCCATTATGACTGATAAATAAATAAAACAATATTATTGTTTATTAAATAATGTTTTATTTATCAAAGTCAACAAATTCAATTTCTGTTTCTATAATAAAGATAAAAAGTGCTGAACATAGACAGCATTACTGTCTGTAATATACAGTATATGTATATAATATGCATTTTGCTTACCCTTTGTATTTCACAGTCTGCACAGAAAAAAGAGATTGCACTGCACTGTCAGGTTTCACTCAACCACCTCTCATTATTTAAAGAGTAAAAATGCTTGAACTTCCAAGACGTGAATGCATTTTTTAGAAAGTTGCTTCGGTTGCGGCTCCAACCCCTCGAGCCCCTGGTCTGAATCCTTCATATTTGTACACTCAAGTTAACCAGGGCTGCCAACTTTGGCTAAGGTGTCCCGACCACATTGTGTCAGAAAGCGAACGTAAATTTAAGAAGCGTAAATGAAACCTCTGAAAGCGCAAACGAAACATCAAGCAGCGAATTCACGAACAATGACGGAAAAAAAAGCAGTTTATTTGAAAATCATGGTTGTTGTCCGGTTGTTCGGTGTTTTGCGATCGTCCTTTTTTGCTGCTTGAGAAAATGGAGGTGTGGCGTGAGAGCGTGAGAACAGGGTCATTTGCGTGAGTCTCACTGAGTTAACGCTAGTGATTGCAGTCGGGAGTGTAGCTTCTGTTTCTATGGTTTCGGCCGGCAATTTTAGTAATATTATTATGGGCCAGACACGCATCGCCCCGAAGTATTCCATGGTATTAGAAAAGTAACTGTATTCTAAATACCCTGTTTAAAAATAGTAACTGTAACGGAATACAGTTACTCATGAATATATTCTAAATACGTACCGCCGGTACATGTATTCCGTTACTCCCCCAACACTGATAACATACATACATACATACTACATACTACATACATATATATATATATATATATATATATATATATATATATATATATATATATATATATATATATATATATTATATATGATATAATTGTATGTGTTTACCCTACATATTATAGACTAATATAGCCATATGGTGGTAATTCGACTGTAACTCTGCCTTGCCTCTGCCTTGCCGCTTGTAAACTGTCTTTGCCATTGTATCGGCTACTGAAATGTTGGTGTTGTGACCGCATTAACACACCGCCAGACATTTATCTGCAAGTGCGTTCTGTCCGGCTTTTCTTAACATGAAACTGAGCGAAAGGTCCCTGTGCCATGGTCAGTAGACATCAGAGCATCTCACGCACACTCTTGTCATTTAGCATTCCTCTGTTATGGAAATGTGCTTTCTTTGTTCTACATCACTTCCTGTCTGTTTCTTGGAATATTGCATTGTCCGTCACGTAACAAAACACACACACATTGGGATGCATTGAAGCGAGACGGCTCTTCCTAAACGCAGAGCTGCCAGTGAATGGATTATAATGCGGTTTGCAGATAACAAAATATCATCCGATAAACACTTTCCATTCGAAAAGAAAACCCAAAGCGTGACCTTTTACAGTGCAGTTTTACTCTGGAGTGTGTGTTAGTTGTAGGTGAATGAGTCTTACATGTTTTTTTTAACTGTGTTTTGCAAAGCGTTGTTGGCAAGTACATGTGTTGTAGATGTGCTTGCGTGACTTGTGGGGGGAAAAATTGGTGTCATAGTCATTGTAGTGTACAATTGTATTGACAACGGCTTGTCATAATGGCTTATGTATTGATAATGTTTTTGCGCTTATGTGGATAATAGCTTTATATTGATAATGTTTTGTGGGGATTTCTTCTTGTAGTTAATGAGTGTGTGTGCCTTGTATTCCTTAAGTCATAGGGAGCAAATGTCCCTATAAGTATAGAATACCCGTACATTTTTACCTTGAGGGGTCGTTTTTTTTTTTTTTTTTTTTTGGTCTTTATGAGGAAAACGACTCCTAATCAAAATGTGAAAAAATCTTTAGGGGTGTATGTTTGTGTGTTTTTACCATAGACTGTAAAGATCTGATGTAGTATCCGTGACGTCACCCAAGGTTCTGAACACTGCAAAAGAAGCTACAAGTAGGCGCGGCCAACGTCGCCATTTTGTCTGCGCGTCATCGCACCAAACGCGGGATACCAAAAAAGGGCAACGAGGCGGAAAGTGAGCGGAGCTACAGACGCATGCTGGATTCTCGCATTTTGCTTAGACCTGGCTTTAAACAGACTTCTTACTTTGGGAGAGAACGCTTAGTACTTCATTACCTGTTGACTCGTTTGTGTTTCTGACCACAACGTGCTTGGTTGTACACTATATCAATAAAGTGTTTAGACTTTTAAAAAACACTGTTGTAACACATTGAGCCACTAAACATTGTTCTTATGACGTTTTTCGACAGGAGGAAAACTGCGACTGGAATTACTATCAAACACTTCAGATATAGTCTGTGTTAGCAAAATGCAAGACTGTTTATAAAATCCAGCACTAACACTGTATGACAACGCTTCAGATGACAGTTTATAGCCTACAGCTAATCAATCTGTCAGATTCTGGAGTGCATTACTGGTCTAAAGAACATTTAAATGATAAATGATCTTAAATAAAACAAATACATTTATAGAGATGGTACATAAGCATATAATTCCCTCACCTGTGAAATGGAGGCAACTTTGAACGGTTTGTAAGCACAATTAAGTCCACACAGCATGCCATATCATCTGATAATTGCAGAAATAATTCCAAAAGGCAAATGACTGTGTAAAGAAACATTAAACAAAACAAAAATACGATTGTATATGCCGAGCTCAGCAGCTAATTAGCCAGAATCAGCTTGAGGTGAGATAGGACAGCGACCAGCGAGACCTAGCTGTCACTCAAGTGCCACGCCCTTAATTATGCCAAACTTAATATAACCTAATAAAAAAATCTAAACGGATGAGTTAAAAAAAATTCACCCCCCCTCAGAGTGGTCTGAAGGGTAATCATAGCTATATGCCACCAAAGCCATCGTACCAGGCTGTAAACATTGTTTTTTATCAGCTTGTAAAAATGGCCAATTACCAATGCCAGAAAGAAAGCACTTGGACTTCCTGGAGCCAGCCCCCCAGGCGAGTCGATGAATTGCAGTTTTAGTTACTTCCGTATTGGCCTTCTCGAGGGAGAGCGGGAGGTTGCCGCTTGGTTTTTACACTCCAATTGCAGGTTATGAAGGTCCCCACTTGGAAAGTTTAAATAATAAAGATAATGCAATGTGTATTTATAAAGCGCATTTATTGTGTATGGCCATACACCCAAAGTGCTTCCCAATCATGAGTGGTGTCTCTCTCCACACCATATATATATATATATGGTTGTGTGTGTGTGTATATAATATATATATTATATATATATATATATATATATATATATATATATGTATGTGTATCTATATATATATTATATATATATATATATATATATATATATATTATATATATATATATATATATATATATGTAATGTGCAGTACTGAATTTGTAGGTGTTTTACCCTACATATTATAGACTAACCCTGCTGAAAAAAAACAGCTTAAACCAGCCCGAAGCTGGTTGGCTGGTTTTAGCTGTCGACCAGCCTGGTTTTAGAGGGTTTTGGCCATTTCCAGGCTGGTTTCCAGCCATTTCCAGCCTGGTCTTAGCTTGGTCAGGCTGGAAAAATGACCAGCTTAAACCAACTAAAACCAGCTTGACCAGCCTGGTTTAAGCTGGACATGGCTGGTTTTGGCTGGTCAAGCTGGTTTAAGCTGGTTTCAACTCCCAGCCTGACCAGCTAAGACCAGGCTGGAAATGGCTGGAAACCAGCCTGGGAAATGGCCAAAACCCCTCTACTAAAACCAGGCTGGTCAACCAGCTAAAACCAGCCAACCAGCTTAGGCTGGTTTAAGCTGGATTTTTCAGCAGGGAAGGGCGTACTCACACTATGCTATCCGAACCGTGCCCAGGCCCATTTCCCTGATCATTTGAGAAGTGTGAGTGCTCTGAATCGGGCTCGGTTTCAACTTGGGCTCAGGTGCCATATGCTTGCAGTGTGAGTGCAAGCGTGCCTGAGCCTGAAACTGAAATCGAGACGTGACTTTTTAAGGGACTGTTTGATATGGATTAATTAATCATTCATACTGTTCAATGAACGCCAAACTGTCGTAGTTTATTAAAGACGCAAACCCCCTCACTACTTGACAGCTGCACCTTCAGCAAACCTCCTAATTCCTGCAGCACGAGGAACTTTATGATTGTTTATGAGCGTCAAAAGTGGCTGATCTGTTCGGAAAATATTTGACTCTATCACCGTTATATCAAACCACTAAAACAATATAACTAAAGAAATCTCCACTGTGCTGAGCGAGAGCGCTTACTGAACAGCGCATCATCGATGACGTAAGCCTGCCCAGGCCCTGAATGTAATGTGAGTGCGGGCCGTTGGGGGAGAGGGAAGGGGGACAAGCGTGCTTTGGCCCAGTTCAACGCAACTGTACATAGTGTGAATACGCCCTAATATTAGCCATATGGTGGTAATTCGACTGTAACTCTGCCCACTTGTAAACTGTCTTTGCCATTGGTATCAGCTACTGAAATGTTGTGACGGCCTTAACACACCGCAGACATTTATATGAAGTGTGTCTGTCCGGCTTTTCTTAAACATGAAACTGAAGCGAAGGCCTGTGCCCTGTCAGTAGACATCAGAGCATCTCACGCACACTCTTGTCATTTAGCATTCCCTCTGTTATGGAAATGTGCTTTCTTTGTTCTACATCACTTCCTGTCTGTTTCTTGGAATATTGATTGTCCGTCACGTAACAAACACACACACACATTGGGACACAATGTAATTTTTATTTATATAGTGCATTTATTGTTTATGGCCATACACCCAAAGTGCTTCACAATCCTGAGTGGGGTCTCTCCACCAATGTGCAGCCTCACTGATGATGTGACTGCAGCCAAAGGACAACGGCCGCCAGTGCGCTCACCACACACAGTTATAGTGGAGAGACAGGTGATAGAGCCAATTCGGTGGAACATCTCTAAAATGTTGTCTAACTTTACGTAAAGTTTTGCTATTCTTTCGAGATTGAAGGTTCTAATGATTGTAATTAGTTTTTTTGACTGAAGTTCTCACAATTTTGATGAAAATGTTGCATTGTTTGAAAGTCATTAAGGTTAATGAAGTAAAAAAAAGCATTCCTTATGTTATAATAATAATAGTAGTTTATTTAAACAGTCGTTTGTTTAAAAACATAAAAAAATCTTAAATGTCTTGTGTATAATACAATAAAAGCCATTTAAAGGAATTGTAAATAGAGGTTCTAATGCAGGGTGCTCAACCCTATTCCTGGAGATCGACCTTCCTGCAGTTTTCAGTTGCAGCTCCCATATCTAACAACACCTGCCGTAATTATCAAGTGCTCCTCAGGTTCTAATTAATTGGTTCAGGTGTGTTTGATCAGGGTTGGAGCTGAAATTTGCAGGAAGGTCGATCTCCAGGAACAGGGTTTGGTCACCCATGTTCTAATGAATGCAAGTAGTGTTTTGAAAGCAGATTTTGGTTGCAGAAGTTTGGTCTACTACTTCTGAAACTAAAACGTTTCTGTAAATTAATTGTTTTGTTATAATAATAACTGTTTAACAAAATTAATGTGTATGTCTTACCTAAGGGTGCTTTCACACTAGCACTTTTGGTTCCACACCCGGGTTCATTTGATGTCAGTGTACGGTACGTTTAGCTAGTGTGAACGTGTCTTCTGAACTCGGGTGGGCACCCATGAACCGTACCCAAGTCCGCTGAAAGAGGTGGTCTGGGGTCCGGGTCACTTGAAACTCTGGTCCGGTTCATTTCTGGTATGAATGCAATCGTAAGCAAATAACGGAAGTTTGTTTTCATAACGTTCATTCGAGTGTGTGTGTGCGTGCGTGCGTGTTTGTGTCTGTGTATCGTGTATTGTACCTTAGTGACAAGCAGGACTGAGCCAGGGCAAGCACAGTAATAATGTCTGCTTGTCTTCTCCAAAAACAGCTTCTGCAGATAGTCCATGTGATGTTTGAACGTTTGTAATATTTTTGCGGCAGATGGACATGAGTCTCTTTCTGTATGTCCAAAACCAACGACCGCAATGTGTGTTCGTCTTTCCATTTTGGCGCTTTGCTTTCGTGTCTGTCACTTAGCAACAGCCGTACCACAAACAGCAGCTCGATGACCCTAACGGCCGTCACACACCGGATGCGCCGCTTCAGCGACACGGCGTGCAACATGACAGTTGAAAAGTATCGCCACACCAGACGCGCACCATTTGCAGACTATTTAAAACGAACTAATCAGATGGCGCTTGTGGCGCGACAGAAAAATGAACAGTGTTATGAGTCGTGGCAGGGCGCCAGCGGGACAGCCGGCGACTTGCTGGCCCAGTGTGTACTCTGATGAAATCTATTTTTAGAATTCTGAAATGCGTGGCGCGGCACGTCGCCGAGCGCCGCTTATGGTGTGCGACCTGCTTAAGGGTGCTTTCACACTTGGTTTCAATTGCTGGACCGTACCCAAGTTCGATTGTCCACCTTTGCCACTTCTCGGCTGGTTCGTGTTCACATTGTCTTTTTTCCTTCTGAAACCCCGGTACGCTTGCGTCCATCAAGCTGCTGTTGTGTGTAATGCTGTTGCTAGGTGACGGACACGAAAGCCATGCGCCAAAATGGAAAAGACGTACACACAGGCTGCGTCCGAAACCCACTACTACTCAGTAGGTATTGCATTTGAATTTACACGTACTACTCGGCCGTTAGAAAAGTACGTTCTATCACAGTATGAATGTAAGAAGTATGAATGGAATTCGGACGTACTACATCCGCCATTTTGTCATGGTCACGTGACCTACCTGCGTCAGTTGCGTCGCTCTCACTTCCATTCATGAATTCTCTTGCGGGGCGCATCATGGGATAGAGCAGCATGCTTGGGATGCGCAATTCAGAATCTCGCCGGAAGTAGTAAGTCATCCAGGGTACTTCTCGCATACTGATTTTCGAATTCTATGAATTCGGACATACTACTCGAGCTCGCATATGATTTTAGCGTACTGTCTAGTATGGAAGTATGCGGTTTCGGACGCAGCCACAGTGTTGCCAATTAGCAATTTTGTTGCTAGATTTTTTAGCAACTTTTCATACTACCCTAAGCAACTTTTTTTTTTTCAAAAAGCACCTAGCAACAAATTTAGCAAATTTTAACCTTTATTTGGCTACTTTTAGCAATTTTTAAAAGTGACTCAAAAAGCAGTGGCTGCAGGCTTCACTTAGTAGAGTTGCTAGCTCAGATTGTTTTTTCAGAACTGTTAATTTGCTGATATTTGGTAACATGTATAATTGTTGGTAATATAGGTAGCAATAAATTCCAATAGTGCTATAATTGTTGTCACTTTAACAAATGTGTTAATTTCACAAGTTAAAAAGAGTAATTACACAAGCTGTGTGATTGTTTAAAAGAATGTAAGTGTTCATTATCGGTGTTATATTTAAAATAAAAAAATTCTTATTAAAAAGTGTTTGTATTTTACAAATAGGCAACTATATTTTTTCATACAAATCTAAATGGACATATTCCAAATAATGTTTTTGCTGAGATGGCCAGTCAATTTGAGAAAACATTCATTATTTTGTATACTACATAAAGATGTAGTTTTGAGTTGCGATTACGCAATGATTCATCAGCAAAGTAATATTTTAATAAGAACCTATTTATTGTGCATCTGGATGTAATGTTTTAATATAATATAATACACAGCACCTCAGAGAGTAGAGACATGACGGGCTTACGCTTGTCAGATACTACGTGATGATGTCACTGATATGCAAATTAGTGCGTGACGTCATCTGGCCAACATTTAGCTACTTTTCGAGCAGGCTTTAGCTACTTTTCATTTGAAATAGTTGGCCGACACTGCATACACACATCACGGTTGTTCTGCTTTTTACTGAATATTTGGTTTTGGACATATATACAGGAAAGCGACTCATGTCCAGTCTGCCGCAAAAAATTACAAACGTGATGTCTGCAGAAAGCTGTTTATGGAGGAGACGACCGGACATTGTACTGTGCTTGCCCTTGGCTCAGTCCCGCTTGTCACCAAGGTACAGTATGTAATAAAAAGACACACACACACGAATGAACGTTATATGAAAACAATAGCTTGTTGTACTGTTGGCTGTTCGCTTCCGTTATTTGGTACGATGCATTCATACCAGAAGTACCGAAGTAAACCGGACCCTAGACTACCTTTTAGTGTGAAAGCACTCTAAGAGTAAGCTGATTTCATTCTGAAAAGTTTCTAATACAAGACGATGTTTTAGTATTTTGTCCTAAAAATGTAATGATTCCTAAAAATTGTTTAATTTAAAATGTTACTGAAATGTTATTAATATATTTTTGTGAAAATGTTCTAATGCTTTCCCAGTAATGGGTTGCAGCTTGAAGGGCATCCGTTGCGTAAAACATTATGCTGGAGTAGTTGGCGGTTCATTCCTCTTTGAAGACCCCTGGTTAAAATAAGGGACTAAAGCTGGTTTAACTCTGCGTCAAGTTATCGGCGTGACCCGCGGCGCAAGCCTTGCGCGTTAGCGTGCATTTATACTTTTGCGCGCTGTTGTTGTTGCTTTGCAATAACACTTCCGAAACGCTAAGCAGGCAGTAGGTGTTTATGTTCCTCTGTGTCGAGTTTCTTCGCTGGTGTTTTATTTTTTTCTGAACACTTCCTTAATGTACAAGTGGCTCAAATTCGCTCATATTGAGGCGGGAACCGGCAGACGAGCAACAACTTTACTCATAAGGTAAACACAAACAACAGTCTCCATCCGGAGCTTCTTTCACGGGACTCCACACTTGTAAACACTCGGTTGCATCACGCTTCCGCGGCTCTCACCTCCGGCCACACTCGTCAGCGATACCAAGCCGAACCATCACAGAGCTTGCGATACGCGTACGCTTTACATTTTTTTTAGAGGTGCGCGTCAACGTCGCCAACGGCCACGGCAAGGGGCTATGCGTCCACGCGTAGGCTGCGCGTTAGCATATGTGTGCACTTTGATGCAGAACTATAAATAAGCCTTAAGCCGAAGGAAAAGGTTAGTTTTCTAGCGCAGCATCATTTGAAAGTGACCTTTTCAAATAAAGATTTAAGATCTTTTAATATGCTAATAACCACAATAGAAATTACAAAAAACTTCTTAGCTAAGTGTATTTGATGGTGTGTATAAGTTTATACACTGTGGTGTTTGTGTTGGCCTTGTGGTGTGTGTTTTTTTTTTTTGTGTGATGTTTAAAGTCTCTGGCCAGCTGAGCCGGAGATTTGGTCAGTCTAACAAGGCTTTAGGAGAGACAAGACGCTGTTTGCGTACTGAACCTTGACTGCTCCAAAATGCCTGCTGGTTTTAATCTGACAGTCTGTCTGTGTTGTGTGTGTGTATGTGGACACAAAGAAAGAGAACAAGAGTGTGACGGAGTGAGAAAGCTGAGAGAAATAGACCCCAAGAAATAAAATAAGCTGATCTCTGCATTTTGAATACTGTGTGTGTGTGTGTGTGTGTGTGTGTGTGTGTGGTGGGTGTGGTGTGTGTGTGTGTGGTGTGTGTGTGTGTGTGTGTGTGTGTGTGTGTGTGTGTGTGGTGTGTGAGAGCAGTGTTGGTGAGTCTGCTGAAGGATATCATTAGAGATGGAATGTATTAGAGAGTGTATGTGTGTGCTGAGTCATGTGTGGGCTGACCACAGCAACTCCATTCTTGTGTGTGTGTTTTGTTGGGCAAAAGATGGATAATGTGTGTACATGGTAAGGTCAGCATCGCATTTTTGTGACTGGAACAGATCTTAACCGTCCTGCAAGGCACACAAAACAATCAGGGTCTAAAATAAGTGGATTTACCATAAAAGATGTACAACCATAGACTTACAACATACCTTACCCCTCTTTTTGTATTAAGCTAACTTAAATTTTTTTTTCCCCCCAATTTAGGCCCTCAAAGGCTCTATAAGCTTTGGGTAACTACTAGGGACAATTTGTTTCGCCATATATAGTTAAGTAAACCCACACACACAGACACTTCCTCTAGAGCAGCACTTTATCATAACCAGTATTGCTGATTCCACAACATTTTGTTCTTTCTTGAGAGCTTTTTTAAAACTATGTCATATAACGTGGTGTGTGTGTGTGTTCGTTTTTACGGGTTATATTTTGATCTTTCGTTCTCTGTAATTATTTTGTTCCTGACTTGCATTCTCCGGCTGTATTTTCTTCTGTGCAGAGTGTGAGTGTAAGTGAATTTTCCTGAATTGCATCCTCCTGGTTTTTCTGCAGTATGTAATTGTGTGTCCGTTTTGAGACACGGGTAGTGATGTCATTTGGTTAGTGGTTGCCTGGCTACCAACCCTTCTGTGGTACAAGACTTCCTCTGCTTGTGTTTGATCATTTTGACCGATTGCTGGTGACCTCTCACTTTTAGGTATGAAAGGTCAGGTTGTGTATTGTCATGACATCTACTCTTGTCTAATGCATTTCTCTCTTCCTCTCTGTCTCCAGGATGGGTTTGGTGATGGGATGGCAGTGAGCATGGCCCTTTGGGCAGGCATATGGGCCATTCTCTTACAACTGGCCCTCTTGCTGTTCTTCACTGTGCCTCCAGGGCACTGCCAAGGCGAAAGGTCCCGCCTGCAGTTTACTCAACCGCTGTACCATGCATCAGTCTATGAGAACTCAGCCGCCCGCACCTATGCCCCAGCCAGGTGCGCATGGGCATCCCGCTCCAACATCACTCCTGGGAGGTGAGGTACCGCATCACCTCTGGGGACGAGGAAGGATTCTTCAAAGCTGAGGAATATACTCTGGGTGACTTCTGCTTCCTGCGGATACGAACTAAAGGGGGGAATGCTGCCATCTTGAATCGTGAGGTTCAGGACAACTACGTGTTAACAGTAAAAGCTTCGCTTAAGGGTGATACACTAGAGGCCTGGACTAAAGTTAGTGTGCAGGTATTGGATATGAATGACCTTCGTCCTCTTTTCTCCCCGACCACGTATTCAGTTACCATTGCAGAAAGCACACCCTTGCGCACCAGCATAGCTCAGGTCACTGCCACGGATGCTGATATAGGATCAAATGGAGAGTTCTATTACTTTTTCAAGGAGCGAATGGAGCTGTTCGCTGTGCACCCAACTAGTGGAGTTGTTTCTCTCAGTGGAAAGCTGGATGTGGACATTCAAAGCCGATACGATCTTGAGATCCAGGCTGTGGACCGGGGGATGAAACTCTATGGGAATAATGGAGTAAGCAGTACAGCTAAACTTTTTGTTCATGTAGAACGGATTAATGAGCATGCACCCACATTAAGTATTGTTACATTGGCACCGGTATGGACTGAAAAGTCCCCCATCATAGCTGTGGTCACCGTAGAAGATCTTGATGAAGGGATGAATGGAGAGATTGAGACAGTGAGCATTGTGGCTGGGGATCTTCTTGAGCTATTCAGCATTGAAAGGACAGATGTGCCAAGTGAAGAAATGGTGGATGAGGAAGTAAGCCAGAAAGGATCTAATGAGTTTGTCCTTCGTGCAATGGAGCAGTTTGACTGGGACAGCTATCCATTTGGACTAAACCTCAGCTTGCAGGCTCGAGATCGTGGAACACCTCAGAAGTTCTCTGCTGTGCAAATAGTGCACTTACGATTATCCAGACCAGCCCCGTAGAAGTCACTTTCAGAAGGATGAATACGAGGTCCTCTTGAGTGAGGTTGCCCCTCCTGGAACTATTGTGGAGGCTGTAAGCTGCAGCCAGAGCCTGATGATTGCTGAATACATCCTGACCCGTCTGCTGATTCAGGGTTTTTTCAGTATCAACAC
The DNA here is from genome assembly GCA_903798195.1 of Danio kyathit. Lineage (NCBI taxonomy): Eukaryota > Metazoa > Chordata > Actinopteri > Cypriniformes > Danionidae > Danio > Danio kyathit. The sequence goes on from LR812533.1 coordinate 48,500,710, forward strand.
TATGACAGGCGTGATCAGCACAGCACGTTGGCTCACCAGCCTCAAGCAGGAAGTATTTGAGTTTAGAAGTCTTTGGAAGTAGACAGTAATCTAGGGTCAAGGTTAAAGTCATTCTTGAGGACGCTAATGATAATGCACCATCATTTGTGCTCAACAGTCTTATGAAGTATTTGTCAATGAAAGTGTTAGCTTGTAGGCACTACTGTTGTGTGGTGACCGCTTCGGATGATGACCATGGGGAAAATGGGTACATCACATCCAGTATGGCTAGCTTGACATCATTACCATTTAGTGTGCAGCAGTTCACCGGAGCCGTAACCACAACACAGGAGCTAGACTTTGAATCATCTCTAGAGAGTTTTAGTTTTGTGGTTCGTGCTTCTGACTGGGGTTCTCCATATAGGCGGGAGAGTGAAGTCAACATCACTGTGCACCTTGAAAATGTTAATGATAACAAACCCCTCTTTGAGAAAGTAGCCTGCATTGGTGTGGTCTCCCGAGAACTTCCAGTAGGTGAGGTAATTGCCACAATGTCTGCCATAGATATTGATGAGCTTGAGCTAGTCAAATATAAGATCCTCTCAGGGAATGAGCGAGGGTACTTTGAGTTAAATCCTGACTCCGGCGTCATGACATTACGTCACTCCCTCAACACCGCAGCACCCAAAAACTCATTTAGTCTGAAAATTACTGCCACAGATGGGGAACACTTTTCAGATCCTATGTTTGTAAACATATCTGTAGTGCAAGGGAAGTCGCCACCCAAGAGCTTTAGTTGTACTGAAACCAGAGTAGCCCAACGACTAGCCGAGAAACTTCTGAAGAAAGCCAAAGCTAGCAGTAAGCCCAAAATGGAGGAAGGCTTTATTGACCTGTTCTCTGTGAACCGTCAAACCCCTCAATTTGACAAATCCTTCCCAACAGACATCACTGTGCGTGAGGATGTAGAAGTTGGCACAAGTGTGTTTCAGGTAAAAGCCCTTGATGGAGACACTGGGTTTAATGGACAGCTTTTACATGCCATAGCAGATGGCAACACAGATAGTTGTTTTAGTATTGGAATTCTGAATGGTGTAATTAGCATCTTCCTCCTCTAGACCGTGAGAAAACTGACTGACCGCTATCTTTTAAACATTACGCTGTACGATTTAGGCCAACCGCAAAGATCCACCTGGCGGCTTCTTACAGTTTACATTGCAGATGCAAATGACAACGCACCTCAGTTTCTTCAGGATGGTGGCTATCATGCCCGCATTCCTGAAAACACTCCTATTGGTACTGAAGTCATTCAAGTAGAGGCTACTGACAAAGATCAAGGTCTCAATGGAGAGATCCAGTATTCTCTGCTCACCAGCACCTCGCAATTTGGCATTAACAGCTCCAGTGGGATTGTGTATGTTGCAGGTCAGCTGGACCGTGAGTTGGTTCCATTGTTCATATTAAAAGTGGAAGCACGAGACAGAGCAGAACGAGCAGCCCAACGGTTTTCAATAACAACTCTTAAATCACACTTGAGGATGTTAACGATTGTCCACCTGCCTTCATCCCAAGTGTCGCCAGCGCCCGTGCACTTGAAGACCTCCCAGTGGGCACTGTGATCGCCTGGCTGGACACTCAAGACCCTGATCTGGGACTTGGAGGGCAGTCCGGTACTTACTTGATAATGACTACGATGGTCGTTTTGAGGTTGACAAGACAAGTGGTGCAATTCGTCTTACCAAGGAGCTGGATTACGAAACTCAACAGTTCTTCAACCTACAGTTCGGGCAAAGGATAAAGGTCGACCTGTGTCACTCCTATCAGTTAGCTTTGTTGAACTGGAGGTGGTGGATGTCAACGAGAACCTGTACGCACCATATTTCTCAAGTTTTGCCATGAATGGATCAGTAAAGGAAAGTGTTCGGATTGGAACTTCTGTACTCCAGGTCTCTGCAAGGGACGATGACACGGGGAGAGATGGTGAAGTGCAGTATTCGATACGTGATGGCAGTGGTCTTGGGAGATTCACCATTGACGAAGAAACAGGTGTGTTGGTTGATTTTTTTATTGCCTTTCTAATTATAGTGATAGTGCTGATGGTTGATGGTTTATTAGTATTACATTTTATTAGGTAAGACATTTTTCTGAAGCCTAAACACAACATTATTACTTTAGTGAACTGTCAAGAAGACTTTATGGATTGAATTTCAGCTGTTGATACTTGAAAAATATTATTTGCAAAATAACAAATAATGATATACCAACAGATGGCTGTAATACACAATTTAAATACAATCTTGTAAGATGACATTGTACTGCTTTAGATGATTTCAGGTTCACTACTGTAAATGCTACTTGCTGGAAAAATAACTACCTACAAAAAGCTGCATGGTTTCATACAGTAAGTTGCTGAGCTACAGTCAAGCTACTTAAAAATGTAGCTATGCTACAAGCTATTAGCTACTCCCAAAAAGCAGTTAGCCAATAGCTGCATCCGGAATCGCCTACTATTTGAATTAATTGTACTACTCAACGGTTAGAAAAGTATGCCCTATACCAGTGATTCTCAACCACCGGGCCACACAAGTAATCATTAATTATTTCATTTTATTTATTACTGGAGTCTGAACAATCTTTTATTTTGAAATATTACTTTGAAAAATGACCGTATTCTCTCGCTTCACATCTTGGTCACCTGAGCGCCCAATTTAACCCACAAGCAGCAAATGATTAAGAAACAGACTAATTGGAAAGCCCAGTGAAGGACCCGCGAACTGCCAAGGAATGGATCCGGAACCCATTTGTAAACAAATCAGGTGAATCCAGCATGTCTGTGCAAGATCAACAGCTGGAGAAAATGACGGCAGCCTTTTAGAGGCCATTCGCATATCGCATCTTTTCTAAAGTTTCCGCAAGTTCGTTATTTTTTGGAGGTGCGCACAAGCTGACCGTTCAGCTTGTATAGAATATGCACATTTTGATAGACTATTTATCTCAGACGAGCAAGAACAGCCAAACACTGCAGTGCTTTGTAATTTTGTCCATAAATAAAACTTATATCAGAGTGACAGCTTGTCATCTTTTGAGAAAACGATGGTCACCTAGGAACTATGAACCTCCGACCACCCAACCCCCACCCCCGGTCCACACAAAATTGTCAAGCGTTGATCGGTTGAGGACCACTGCTCTATACAGTATGGATGTGAGTAGTATGCATTGAACTCGGACGTACTACATCCGTTTTGTTATCATCCCATGACCTACCCGCATCACTTACAGCGCTTTACTTCTTTCATTCTGAATTCCCCTGCGGTGCATCATGGGGTAGTGTAGCGTCCATCTGATGCGCACTTGAGAATCTCGCCCGAAGTAGTAGGTCATCCAGGTACTTCTCACATACTGTTTTCCAATTCTATGAATTCAGACATACTACTAGGCTCACATACTGATTTAGCATACTATATAGTATGGAAGTATGCGATTTCAGATGCAGCCACAGTCTTTCTCTAAGAGGTAAACGGCTAATGTTACTCATTTCTGAAACCCAATATTGTGGTGTTTCATGTAGCTATATTTGCCTGGATTAATCACTGGAGATTGATTTGAGTTTAATAAACTGTAGATGAAACCTGTGAGTTGACTCTAGTACAAAAAGGGAAAAATATGCCACTCACAGTGACTTCCTGGTACATATAAATGAAGAGTGAATAGTGTTCAGTGGTTTGTCTATTACCTCAGGCCAGTTAAACACTGCATTGGCCTACATTTTATTTGGGTCGAGTTTTGACAGTTGAGATGGAGGGGGAGCGATTGAAGTATGATTGAAATTTTGATATGGTGTGGTTAACATTTTTTTATACACTGCATTCGGTTCACATGCACTGTTTTGATAGGATCATTTGTTTTTGTCTATTTTTTCTGTTGGACAAAGTGGATACATGTGTATGTGTGGTGACGAATAATGATTTCTGCATAAAGAAATATGTGTGTATGTGTCAAAGCGGGAGTGTGTGAGTGTAAGGTTGATTTATGCGCCGAGCCTCTGTTGGGTGGACTGAATTACCACACAAAGCTCTTTTATTTACATTTATTGCAGTTGTCATGTCGTTGTGTCTGACCCAGACACTTAGCTTTAACCTTCATTTCTCTCTCTCTCTCTCTCTCTCTCTCTCTCTCTCCTTTTTCCTTTCACTCCGTCATTCTCTTTTCCCTTGACAGTGTGTTTTCTGTCAGAGAAAATGATAGTATCTGGGCTTATACTATTATTATACTTGACTTGTGGTTTGAACAAATTCTGTACTTCAGTATGCTATTTAATTTTTACCTGAAAGTAATACAACTTGTGTGAAAACACCTTCAATGAAGATGACCTGAGACCTGAAAATGTGAAATTGTGGGATATTTGGATTTAAAACAGTGGGATCTCCTATAAAACTACCTGGTAACTGTATAGCAACTCATTAAAACCTCGGGAACCTCCTAGCAACCTCCTGGCATTCGTCCTAGCTAGTTTAGCACAAGCAAACACGGCACATTATTTTCCTAAATCTATACCACCAAGAAATCCGCAAGGGAAGATGAAGTATGTGTGAAAATATGTGTGTAGCTGATCTCCATCAGCCACTAAAGGTGGCATAGGTATAATAAACTGTGAAAAAGTAGTGTGTGTGGAACAAAAGAACTCTTCCTGACAGAAAATCCAGCTTTAAGCTAGCAGCTGTGGATGTTTGTCTGGTAAATCCAAGCTGGCCATTAGCGCAGCACGGCTGACATCAGCCACTGTGTTGCAAAAGCCATCTTAAGGGACAGTTCACCCAGAAATAATGCAAAGTTTGATTGGTATGTTATTCAGCCTGAGGCCATTAAAGATGTACAGTAGTTGACTTTTTGTTATTGACACATAACACATATTGGTTTACCACTGGAATTAGTGATTGGAGTTTATCATTTAAAAAAAAATCTGAATAATTCTGTAACAAAAACATATAAATTCACTTCATAATACATGTGCTAACCCCATATGCGTTTTTTTAGCAACACATTTTAGAAGCTTCAAAATAAAAGTCACTATCCAACATCATTATACAACATGGCAGCCCAGAGTAAAATAAAAACTACTCCAACTGTATTCGTATGACAAGGAAAGTCATATACACTGAGGATTGCTTGAGGGTGAGTAAATTATGGGGTCATTTTCATTTTAAATGAACTATTTCTTTCATTTTAAGCCGTGATGGTGATTGACTTGCATTTTCTGAACCACCAAAGAGCACAATTTCAGCACCAAATCTTATTTATTTTGGCGAACTATGCCTTTAACCACTTTCAACTGGTATATTTCTGGTTTAAGATGGTCTACCACCTTACTGTACACCAACATAGAAACCTGCCAGGATAAAATGTAAAACATTTCCAACTGTGTTCTTCTGACAAATGATAGTCATATACACATGTTTGTTTTAGGGTATGTACATTTATGGGGTAATTTCCGTTTTGATTAAACTATTCTTTTAATTTTAGGTGCTGATAGTGATTGACTTGAAATTTCTGAACCATCAAGAAGCACAATTTCAGCACCAAATTGATTTATTTGGTGAACTATGCCTTTAACCACTTTAAACTGGTATATTTCTGGTTCAAGGTGGTCTACCACCTTACACCAGCATGGAAACCAGCCAGGAGAAAATTGTAAACTTTTCAGACTGTATTCATTTGACAAAAAAGTCATATACACAGAGGATTGCTTAAGAGGGAGTAAATTATGGGGTAATTTTCATTTTAAATGAACTATTTCCTTTCATTTTAAGTGCTGCTAGTCAATGACTTGCATTTTCTGAACCACAAGGAAGCACAATTTCAGCACTGAATCTCATTTATTTTGGTGAACTATCCTTTTAACCACTTTAAACTGGTATATTTTTGGTTGAAGATGGTCTACCACCTTACACCAGCATAGAAACCGGCAAGGATAAATGTAAAACTTTCCGGCTGTGTTCGTCTGACAAATGACAGTCATATACACTTGATTGCTTTAGGGTGAGTAAATAATGGGGTAATTTTCATTTTAAATGAACTATTTTTTTTTTATTTTAAGTGCTGCTAGTCATTGACTTGTATTTTCTGAACCACCATGAAGCACAATTTCAGCACTAAATCTTTTTATTTTGGTGAACTATCCTTTTAACCACTTTAAACTGGTATATTTCTGGTTTAAGATGGTCTATCACCTTACACCAGAATAGAAACCAACCTGAAAAAATGTAAAACTTTTCCGACTGTATTGGAATGACAAAAAATTAATATAGACAGAGGATTGCATGAGGGTGAGTAAATAATGGGGTAATTTTCAATTTAAATGAAATATTCCTTTCATTTTAAGTGCTGATAGTCATTTTATGAACCACCAAGGCACACAATTTCAGCACTAAATCTTATTTATTTTGGTGAACTATCCCTTTAACCACTTTAAACTGGTATATTTTTGGTTGAAGATGGTCTACCACCTTACACCAGCATAGAAACCGGCAAGGATAAAATGTAAAACTTTTCCGGCTGTGTTCATCTGACAAATGACAGTCATATACACTTGATTGCTTTAGGGTGAGTAAATAATGGGGTAATTTTCATTTTAAATGAACTATTTTTTTATTTTAAGTGCTGCTAGTCATTGACTTGTATTTTCTGAACCACCATGAAGCACAATTTCAGCACTAAATCTTTTTATTTTGGTGAACTATGCCTTCAGCCACTTTAAACTGGTATATTTCTGGTTTAAGATGGTCTATCACCTTACACCAGAATAGAAACCAACCTGAAAAAAATGTAAAACTTTTCCGACTGTATTCGAATGACAAAAAATTAATATAGACAGAGGATTGCATGAGGGTGAGTAAATAATGGGGTAATTTTCAATTTAAATGAAATATTCCTTTCATTTTAAGTGCTGATAGTCATTTTATGAACCACCAAGGCACACATTTCAGCCCCAAATCTATTTATTTTGGTGAACTATCCCTTTAACCACTTTAAACTGGTATATTTCTGGTTCAAGTTGGTCTACCACCTTACACAGGCATAGTATCCAGCTTGCACTGACAAGAAACCTTCATGTTTTCACCTTTTTCTCTCAGGGCTTTGATAAGAGTGTGTGTGACAGTGAGTTTACGTGTGGATGAGGTCGACGAGACTTGTAACGGTATAAATTGAGAGACGGAGGGAAAAGGAAAACGAGATCGGATGAAAGAGTTTGGGGTTCAGAGGCCAGAACGGTGTGTGTTTTTGTGTCTACTCGCCCGCAAGCTGCTGAAAATGATCTGGAGGTTTCAAAACGGCCCTCAGATCTCCCGTGGTCTTTCACCTCTACTTGGAATGAGGGATTCGTAAAAAAAAAATAGGAAAGCCATGAATATCTGTCCGTTTCTTTTAGAGCTGAAGCAAGAGGGTTCAGCGTGGCCTTTAAAGGGCACCAATCACACACACACACACACACATCGGTGCAGAACAGTCACCTTCTACTTTTTAAAGCCTGCTACAACTCACTGACAGCAACAAAGCAGAGTATCTCCAGCTCTGTACTTGAGTTGTGTGGTAAAAGAGCTTTAAAAGCCTGGTTCTTGTGAGATTTGTGTTCTGGCAGCAGGTGGATCAGTGTCTGTCTAGAGTCGACTTTGAGTCTTTGAGGATATTACACCAACCTCCAGGAACCATTTGAGCTTTTCTTGACTGCAGATATTCAGGTGTCATTTTAGCTTGTGATTTGTCGAGGGGTGAGATTCATTTTTGGGTAATGTTTGGCTCGACTTACAGTATAGCAGGTCTTGGATGTTCTAGAAGTTGCTGGCAAATGTATAGGTGAAGTCAGAATTATTACTCCTGTGAATTCAGTTCTTTTAAAAAAAAATTATTAAGAGCTATTTCATGTAGAGAATACTTTTATAAACATAATGTGTGTGTGTGTGTAGTGTGTGTGAACCTAGGATTCAGGAGGAACAATGCTGTTTTCGTCCTGGCCGTGGTACACTGGATCAGCTCTATTCTCTCACCAGGGTGCTCGAGGGTTCATGAGAGTATGCCCAACCAGTCCACGTGTGTTTTGTGGACTTGGAGAAGGTATTCGACCGTGTCCCTCGTGGCATTCTGTGGAGGGTGCTCTGGGAGTATGGGGTCAGATGCGCCCTGTATGAACAGAGTAGGAGTTTGGTTTACATTGCCGGCAATAAGTCAAACTCGTTTCCAGTGCATGTTGGACTCCGGCAGGGCTACCCTTTGTCACCAATTCTGTTCATAATTTTTATGGAAAGAGTTTCAAGGGCAGCCTTGGGTTGGAGGGGGTCCGGTTCAGGGACCACAGGATCTTATCTCTGTTATTTGCAGATGATGTTGTTCTGTTGGCTTCATCGAACATGGACCTTCAGCATGCCTGGGGCGGTTTGCTGCCGAGTGTGACGCGGCTGGGATGAGAATCAGCACCTCCAAGGTGAAAACCGGAAAAAGGTGGTTTGCCATCTCCAGGTTGGAAGAAAGTCCTTACCCCAGGTGGAGAAGTTCAAGTATCTTGGGGGTTTGTTCACGAGTGAGGGAAGGATGGAACATGAGATTGACAGGCAGATTGGTGCAGCGGCAGCAGTAATGCGGTGGATATACCTGTCCATTGGGTGAAGAAGGCAAAGCTCTTAATTTACCGGTCAATCTATGTTCTACTCTCACCTATGGTCATGAGCTTTGGGTCATGACTGAAAGGACAAGATCTCAGATACAAGTGGCCAAAATGAGTTTTCATCGCAGCGTGGCAGGGCGCACACTTATAGATAGGGTGAGGAGCTCTGTCATGTGGTAGGAGCTCGGAGTAGAGCCGCTGCTCCTCCGCTCGAGAGAAGTCAGCTGGGGTGGCTCGGGCATCGGATGCCTCCTGAACGCCTACCTAGGGAGGGACTATGTCTCTCGGCTGGTCTGGGAACCCTCGGGATCCCCCCTGGAGGAGCTGGAGGAAGTGTCTGGGGAGAGGGAAGTCTGGGGTTCTCTCATAAGACTGCTGCCCCCGCGACCCGTCCCCGGAAAAGCGGTTGAAAATGAATGAATGAAGGAATGAATGAAAAAAAATAATTATAATAATAAATAAAAAATATATATATATATATATATATATATATATATATATATATATATATATATATATATATATATATATATATATATATATAATTTATTTATTTATTTATTTTTTGAAAAGCTACAGAGCAAACTACTGTTGTCCAATAACTTGCCTAATTTTCCTAAAGCAATTATAAGATCAATATCACTAGCACATTTATATACAGTTGAAGTCAGAATTATTAGCCCCCCTTTGAATTTTCTTTTCTTTTTTTTAAGTATTTCGCAAATGATGTTTAACAGAGCAAGGAAATTTTCACAGTATGTCTGATAATATTTTTCTTCTGGAGAAAGTCTATTTATTTTGGCTAGAATAAAAAATAGTTTAACATTTTTTAAAAACTATTTTAAGGTCAATATTATTAGCCCCTTTAGGCTACATTTTTTTCGATTGTCTACAGAACAAACCATTGTTATACAATAACTTGCCTAATTACCCTAACCTGCCTAATTAACCTAGTTAAGCCTTTAAATGTCACTTTAAGCTGTATAGAAGTGTCTTGAAAATATCTAGTCAAATATTATTTACTGTCATCATGGCAAAGATAAATAAATCAGTTATTAGAAATGAGTTATCAAACTATTATGTTTAGAAATGTGTTGAAAAAAATCTTCTCTCCGTTAAACAGAAATTAGGGGAAAAATAAACAGGGGGGGCTAATAATTCAGGGGGGCTAATAATTCTGACTTTAACTGTATATGTATTTAATATATATATATATATATATATATATATATATATATATATATATATATATATATATATATATTACACACACACACACACACACACACACTATATATGCACACACACACACTATATATATATATATATATATATATATATATATTATATATATATTATATATAATATATATATATATATATCCCTGTTAAAGGGGGAGATGGGGTGGATGGGGGCATTCTTAAAAACGAAGATAAGGATGGAGGATGATTGGGTGTATTTATTGGAGGCTAGAATTTATCTGATTGGTTTAGCAATCACCAGCCGCAATCAATCATATAACATGCTCCTCTCGAAATTAGTTTATAAAACTTCATTTACTGTATTTATGTGTATTATTTATTATTTATATTTGATGGATGATTTTGAAACCTGTTTTGTTTTTCTAGTTCTGTTCAATGTTTCAGAAATGACATGCTGTATAAAGCGACGCTTGACAGTTCAGCATCAACCGTTTACATTTAAAGCCGTTTCTATGGTTACAATGTATGCAAAACTCTTTGTTTTTCTCATGTTTCACAGTTTCTTCTTTTTCCTACACACTGAAAAGATGATTCATTGGATTTACTACATTTTTGAAGGTAAGTGGTTGCAAACAATTGATATGGGCTGAATTTAAATAAACAAATTACATTTAGTAATGTTCAACTTCATTTGTTTGCTTAAATTCAGCCTACAGTATATCAATTGTTTGCAACCACTTACCTTCAAAAAGAATGTGCACTCGCGTCTCTTTCTCTCTCTCACACACACACACACACACACAGTTGCAAGCTCATACGAAGTGGCCTTCCCCAGGGTCAAAGTTCAGGACACCAGTGCCAAGGTCACGCACTTTGTGTCACTCACCTGCCACTATTCCAATGAAGAGTCAATCCCTCTGTCTGCATACAGCTGTTGTGTGTCTACAGATGTGATGGATAGAATGAGGACGAGAACACAGAAAAGCAGTTTTTCTGTTGTACGCCTCATGACATAATTCCATGTTTGTAAACGCACACACACACACTCAAGCACACACATTTTGCAGTAGCGCTAGCAAGTGGCGGAATTTATTGCCCTTGTTAGCTCTGTGCTGGCATCGGCCATAAATCACCAGCGCAACTCTACAGACGCAATTACAGCTTAAAGAGCACACGCGCGCACACACAAATTGAAAGGAAACACTTCACACGTGTGTCTTTGTACATGCAATTACGACTAAGAAAGCAATTTTCCCCAACACACACACACACACATGCAAGTAAGCTAATCTACAAGCATAAGGCGTGTTCTGACAAACATGCTTGAGCAGTCGAAGGATTTTCTGTGCTCTTATAGTCGAGACTCTCTCTGTGCATTCTCATCTGAGCTTGGAAGCGTACTATTGTTTGCGCAGCACAAACCGCGATTCAAAGCTGTACGTGGAGCATCAAAATGTCAAACACAAAGTGCAAAAAAGGCTCGTGCTCATTACAGCAGGCGCTGAGCAGACGCTTTTCATCTGCAGGGACTTTACAGTGCACTAATTGCATTGACGGTCCCTGCAGAGCGTCCTGGGGTTAAGTGCTTGGCGCACCGCTGAAAGAGCCTCGGCTTGTGCTTAGACACATGGATCTTTTACCGTTCGGCTGCTGATGTAGTGCTTGAGTTCAGGTGTGTAATTAAGGGAGTAGTCTTGGTTATTACTACTTATAATCACATGAAATCCAAACGGAGGATGTTTGGTTTGCTAATGCCTGTTGATGCGTGTGATTTCATCAGTGCTGAAACATTTTTGAAACGACAAAGTAAGCAATTTTCAGTTTTGGTTTTTGGCCAACTGACCCTTCGCTTGACAGGCAATCCAACCAATCCTAACGCAGATATACTGTGCCCCAGCTTTTCTTGAACATTTATTGAATAACAGATAGATACATTTGGTACACATCATTTACAATAATAATCATTAGATTATTTACAATGGACCCTTTTCACAAACCTGTTATGACACGTCTAGTTATAAACTAATTTCGAAAGGAGCACATACTTATGATTGCTTGCGGCTGGTCCCGCATTATCCAATTTATGATTCACCAATCAGACGATTCCTAAGCCACTATAAATACCCTAAATTCCATTTAAAAGCCATCTTCATTTTGAAGAATCCCCCCTTCCACCCCTACTCCTCCTCCTTTCCTAGATGGGTGACATGGTGGCCCAGTGGTAAGCACTGTTGCCTCACAGCAAGAACGTCACTGATTCTAGTCCTTACCAATAGGCCTGTCACAATAATCAATATATCGACTTATCGCACAACTTATGGAGATGACCTCAATCATTTTTGGTGAAGCAATATATATCGCCCATACATATAAAACAATTCTAGCAACATTTTAGTTGATCTCTGCAACATCTCTATGTCTATTGGAGGTCTCAGTGTCATTATGGTTAAAAAAACACTATGGTATTTACTATAAATTACTATATATTTCATGAGGGTGTCTGACAACTGAAAATAGATCTGGTAGCAGATATTGCAGCCTCTGTTACTTTTTTTTTTAACATTTATTATTATTTATTTGTTGAGGATATATGTTTTCACATTGCCTAATTCCAATGCCTAATTATTAAGTTGTTAAAATGACTATAATTAAATGAAATATTCTTAAGAATAAAATATTGTGTGTTCTTTGGAAGAGTGTACTTGCATTGTAATGACATTATAATATTCTGGCATTATATAATGAGTGGCATAAAAATGACAATAATATCGTTTATCGCGATTTATTTTGGTGCAATATATTGTACAACAAAAAATAGATATCGTGACAGGCCTACTTACCAAGTCAGCCGACGTTTCTGTGCGGAGTTTACTCGTTCTCCCCGTGCTCACAGGGGTTTCCCCGGTTTCCTCCGACAGCATTCAGCTTAATTGACTAATCCAAATCGCCACTATAAACATGCTCCTAGTAAGTAGTTATCTCTTAAGAACAATCTCTATCTGTTCATTAGCTACTACAGCAGGGGAGTTCTCGAGATCTATCTGAGCTCAATCTCCCCTCTCGCCTGCAAATGGGAGGGAGCCCCGTGCTCGAGGATCTTATGAGCATGCCAAACAAGCTTTATAATCAATCATCAGCTAAGTGTGAACGTTTGAAACAGTCATGAGCATCTTAAATCCTTGGAAGTTTAATATTTAGATTTTTTTTAAACCTATAAACATTTATATGTATTTATGTATGCATTATTACGAATTAACCGAATTACCGCTTGTGCGAGCCGTTTCTAATGCAGCGTCTGTGGGACAGGACAGTAAATTTGATGTTATTCTCCCCTCTGGCTGCCATCATCAGTCTCGCACAATTTTTTTCCTTTTCTAATAGTCTTTATAACATCATCGTGAGTTTTTCTTTTATTATTTCAGCAAATATGGATGTAAACAATAATTTTTGTATTCTTCCTTTCATCAAGTTTTCCCAATTATGATGACTTCGGCTACTGAGAAACCCGGAAATGTGAAAAGGGTCTATGGTACAATACAGAAAATAAAACAAGAGGAAAAAAACAACAGAAATCAAAACAAAAAACAAAGAAACATTAATGGGTGTCTGATCTGAGGATAGATATAATAGATAATATAGACATTGAGGGCTCTATTTTAACGGTCTAGGCGCAAAGTCTAAAGTGCATGGCGGAGGTTTTGAAAATGCGGAGAAATGTTGTGAAATGCAGAGGTTTTTTCTTTTATTTCGTTCAGCATGCACTCTTCCAGCAGTTCATATTTGCATTCAGTATCTCGTTTGTCGTGGGGGGCATGCATGAAATGTTCCCGGATGAAAGTGAAAGTGCCAAACGATGAGTGAAAGTATGAAAGTGCCAAA